>JAGVSP010004281.1:0-16757 GCA_022494985.1 Micrasema minimum
TTTTTTCTGCTGTCACAGATTTATTTATTTGTTTTTTAATCATAGCTCTTTTTCAATAAAAATATATGAGCCTTTGATAATGTTATTGGATTTTTGCATCCTAAGCATACACATTGTTTAAAGTTTAAACGAGTTGTGGCCTAAAGAAACTGTTACCTAGAAAAGCGATATTTGAGTCCAGAAAGTCCATTGAAGTAGGATTTAATCAACATCATCATTCCATATCCGCTCCCTATGTGGAGCATATGGATCACACAAACTGTCTCCGGGCCAGGCGATTGGCCGCCATGTCCCGTGCATCCTCCCAAGTCAGGTCCACGTCCCGCAACTCTGACGCAAAATGTTAAAATATGTGCTAATATCATAGGATTTTAAATTTATTTCTAATTTTGAACCAATATTGAGAAAGTCGGAAAATGAAAAATAAATGACACTGTAAAGCCAGCTAACTATGTATTTGAGTGTTGTTTTTTACTTGCATTACAAAGGTACTCAGATAGGTAGTCGTAAGGAGACTTAATAAAAAAATTAATTTGTGATCGCAGCTTTCGTTTTTAATAAAAATAAAATATGAAAAATTTTAAAAATAAAAAAATCCGGCCTTCTGTGTTTATACTTAAGTTAATTATATAAAAATACTTTGTTGTACATGCATATGTATTTATAAGTTAAAGTTCGGTCTTTACGTATAATTACTACATGTATGTATAAATATATAAAGGTGTTATGTTGTAGGTAATTATGATAGTTGGGTAATTATATTTACTGGCTGACTCTTGCCAATATTTGCATAAGGTAGATCAAAGGTTTCAGAAAACATTTTGCAAATCACAATAAAAGATGAATTCAATGCAACATAAAAAATGTTGATTTAATGAACTTTTACAATTGTATTTTTTTTTATTATCAGCGTGTACTTAATATCTCTGTCTGTCATAATAACTGATTTTTTTAAGCTAGAAAATGCATTAAAAAAATCATAAATGCATATTTCTCTGTTTACTACAAAATGCACGACGTTCGTAAGAAATTTCTGAAACATGCAGACCTGCATGTAAAAAATACCTACAAAACTAATATGTACCAAATATTTATTTTTCGATGTAAAATGGCTTGACTGAAGATAAGCAAAAATACCAGTGTTTTATTTTGATTATTTACGGAGATATTAATTATTTATTGAGATTTTGCAACGCGAGTTACATCACCGCAAGGCGAGGGTTAAGAAAAATAATTACTTGTCTTATGTAAAAAGGAAAATTATCTGTTGTAATCACAAAAAATAACACTTGTATTTTTATATTATTTTTAAAATAAAAACCTGTTTCAATTTTGGTACATCTAGAAATAAGACAACTGATGTAGATAAAAATTGCAAGTAAGATACGCCAAAACGATAAAATAATGTATTTTATCGTTTTACCCCTTGTTCATAAAAAAAATCCGTTAACTTCCAGGACTTCCGGGAACTTCCTATATAATAATAAATTCGAACGTTTTATTCTAATTTTAATAGTTCAATTGTTTTCAGAGCAGTAGATTTCCTTGTAAATCAATATAATATTGACACAAACTATGCTCAAAATTCATTTTTACAAAGATCTCAAACAACAGTTTTTTAACCATATAGACATAAATAAAAACAACCTATCAGTCTTTAAAAATGACCTCCCAACAGTTTTATGCCCAATCCCCATCAAGCTCTTCACAACCATTTTTCGTTCAAAGTTGTTCAGCCCCTTTTTTGAAATTGATCCCATGATCCCAAAGAAACTGTTACTAACTTTTTTTTTACTTTCGAGAGACTTGTAATAATTTTTAACTAAATATGTTACACAAATATTCTGTTTAAATTTACTTTGTGTATTGTTTGTTTACCGAATAAATAAAAAATATATATAACCTTTGGTTCCTGGTTTCCCCCCTAGAACCCATATCTCGCCAGAGTCGAGCCTCCGCCTCCCCACAACGCAGGATAAGAGGGTGGTTTTGCCGCAGCCTGAAGCTCCTAAACAAGCCGTATCTGAAATAAAATAATCAAACATTATTAGTCAAATTTTTAATATATAACTAATTAAAGTTAAATAAAAAATACTTGGTACACTTCCACTTTTATTTTATTTTGACCAGTTAGCGCTTTCACCCTGTAACGGGCATCTTCAGACTGGGTGAAACGTTACAGGGTGAAAGCGCTAACTGGTCAAAATAAATAAAAGTGGAAGTGTACCAAGTATTTTTTATTTAACTTTAATTAGTTATATATTAAAATTTTAATCATGGAATTCCACCAAGTAATGTCAATAAAAAATATAAATCAAAACATTTATAGTCATTATTGCATACGTCAATTCGTTATTCGCACAGAAAAACGATTTCGATAAAATCAATACACGGAAAATTATGATAGCTGAATAAGTAAATACTAATACTAAATGACATGCATTGTGAACTTAAACATGTAAATAGCCCATATTATATAAAATCCAAAAATTTGTGTGGTGTCTTAAATTACTATTTTTATAAAATTACATTTTATTTAGTACTATATAATTTTTTACATAGACTAATATTATTTTACATTACACAAACTCTCCTACCATTATACATTTTTCAATTTAGCTATAATATAACTAAACTAACCATCACGCCATTTCCCCGAAGGGTAGGCAGAGGATAGAACGCCACACCACTCTGTCTTGGCATACTTCTCTTGCTTCCTCCACATTCAAACATCTTCTCATGCATGCACGTCGATTTTTCCGACTTCTGCTCTAATTTTTAACATTAGTGCACCTCATTTGAACTCATTTTCTTTTTTTTAAGGCTGAAAAACGCATTTAAAAAATCATAAATTCCTCTGTTTACTGCAAAATACACGATGTTCGTATGAAATTTCTGAAACATGCAGGTAAAAAATCTTTTTTAAGTAATTACCTACAATTCTTATTTGTATGAAATATTTTTTTTCGGGTGTAAAAGGGGTTTGATTAAAGATGAGCGAAAATGCCAGTGTGATATTTTGATTATTTACGGAGATGTTAATTATTTAGTGAGATTTTGCAACGTGGGCTACTTCACCGCAAGGCGAGGGTTAAACAAAACTTAGATAAAAATCAAATCGAGCATCGGAGAGAATCTTTAACGCTATAAATCAATTACTTGGATTAAACCATGGCCCTTCTGGAATGTGAAGCCAGTTTGATCTAAAAACTAAAATTCTATTTAACTGTACTTTCACTAAAAGACTGTTAGTTTTGTTACTAATTATTAACATAGAAAGTATATTGCTTAAAAATTATCTTTGTTCATGTAATTGTTGCTGATTTTCCTTAGTTAACTCTTGAAATTATTGTTCAATAAACATAATATCCGTACCAGGCGTGATTAACTTGACAAGAGAACTAACATGTATCTAATCAAAGTTCGTAAGCTTTCACGGCCTTCAGAATAACATAATCTGTAACTTGCGTGTATTTTTATATCACTTATTAGGTATATCGTCTGTGTAAGTTCAATACCGCGTATGAGCCATTGATTAAAAAGTTCAGAAAAGACAAAAAACCATAGAATTTAGTTAACAAAAAATATTTTTACAAATTTCGAAAACTCTTTCTTTTGTATTTTCTTTTTTACAACGAAATGCATTTATGCTAGTATACATTAATTCGAATAAAAATTAAATACATATATGAGATATTGATCCTTTTTTAAATGAAAACTTTTTATTTGCGGTATTGACTTTGGCCGATTGCATGACACCTATTGAGCACTTTCAAAATATTAATCTACCAATCGATGAGGCTTGTTCCGTTCAACGGAAACCGTCAAAAATGCGTATTTGGAACTTATTGGCTCACACGCGGTATTGAACTTACATAGACGATATCAATTAGGGATGCATACGATAAGTCGATATTTCAAATATATGGAAATTTGATTCGATCCGATTTAATTGCATGGTATATTATAGCAAATCTGCAAGGTTTGTTTAGAAATTCTGGGAAATCTTCTAAGTTTGTTGAAAATTACGAAACTGCTGGAGGATTGAAAAAGGTAATTAAAATATTTTTACGGCGATATATGGATATTTTTAGAGCGATATATCGATATTTTTAGGGCATTTTTTTTTCAATATCGATGCTGATATATTAATAATCGATTTTTTTAAATGGAGATATTTGCATCCCTAATATCAATAGGTAACATTTTACGGTATTATAAACTTACCTACTTATGTTAATTTAATTAGTTTTGCACGATTGTAGCAACACTTTATAATAAATACCTTCTTAGACTTGTCAGCACTGAATCGAATTTATAATAAATAAAATATAGCCAATTTATATGGCGCCGCTTTAAGTAGGTATATCATATCAAGGGGGCTTTACAACTTAGGTCTAATAGGATTATAAAAAAGAAGAAAGATGTAGAATAGACAGTAATACAGATCCTAACACCTACCACCTACCACTACAATATTTACTATAGACGATGACAGAGAGTGTTCACATGTGAAGCGTCGCGCCATTTTACTGTATATTGGCAGATATGGATATCAAATACTAGGTGAAATGGGGAATGTTGAAATACATCAAGTGGCCACTTAACCCAGCCAATGACAGGTCATAAGCCCTGTAAACGCCTAGATACTTATATTCCCTTCCAATCTTCTCGTCTCTTACTATAGTAAGTTTACCAGCTATTTCACGAAACTAATGAATTTACAAATGTTTTTTTATTTTATTTACTTGTAAACGGAGTAAGCCAATAAACATAGTTTATGTACTTACATACAAGTAATAATTTAAAGTGAAAAGAATTAACGATTACACTAAGTAAATACTTAAGCAAGTGAAAAAAGTTAAAAATAATATAAAATTGAGAACATACAGAAGTTGAGACACAAATAATACATGAATTCGGTTAGAAAACCCTAAAATGTAGACATCGTTAACTAAAATTGTAGGAATATAAGACCAAGGATACATTCCTAAACGAATATTAGTACGGTCTGCTAAACTAACATTTGTTCAGAATATCCCCGCGGAATGCCAAACAGTCCTCAATTACTTGCCACATTACTGTCTGACTGGAATATTAACAATTACTCAGCCAAGTTTTCACTGCAGATCAAATTGTCTCGATCTGAACTGTCTTAAATGTCTCTATATTTGCTTCAAAATTACAGCAAGTTTTTGACGTGATGACGTCTAATAAATCTATGAACGCCGGCTGCACACACGAAAAAGCATGACTTATTGTCACGTTCCGCCTGAGCCGAGTGTGCAAACGAGAGCGCGGAACAAGCGATAGAGAGGCACGATCGGCCTTAGCGTTCGATTTGTGACGCATCTATCTCTCTTCCACTCCATCGGCCGATGCGTCCGAGTAGAAGGGAGACAGCAGCAGCACACAAGGTACAAAGTGAAAGTGAAATTAACGAGTGCAAAAAAAATTTATGGAAAAAATTGTAATTTTCAATCAACTCCTGCTTTGTATTATATTATTATTGAAGGCTGTCTGGAGATCGGATATTTACTCGGTTAAAACAAAATGCCGCCTTTATAACTCCTGCATCACACCTGTTCTTCTCTATGGCTGCGAATCGTGGCACCTAACTAGGGCCCAAGACAGCAGAATACTAAGTTTTGAGAATAGGTGTCTTAGAAGAATTTTAGGTGTGCGGTGGTTTGACTTTGTAAGAAACACAGAGGTGAGGCAACGGACACAGCAACCCTTGGTATCTACTGTTATCCGGCGAAGGCGTTTCGGCTGGCTAGGCCATATACTACGTATGCCTCCCGAGAGCCTTAACCATGCTTGCCTATTTTACAAGGCATCAGGTTCTCGGCGTCCCTATCGTCCACTGTTGACAATTCGTTGGCAGTTTGCGTCAGAGCTGCGGGACGTGGACTTGACTTGGGAGGATGCGCGGGAGCTGGCGGCCGATCGCTTGGCCTGGAGGCAGTTTGTGGATTCCATATGCTCCACATAGGGAGCGGATATGGTATAATGAATGAATAATTGTATTATACAAAAAAATGATAATTCAGTAATAATAGTTCAAATTCAATTCATAAAAGTATGCTGTTTTTCATCAATGTTTTCTTATGACGTTATCACGTAAAATTATCGCACATAAACCGACTTTACAGACAACCAAAAGTTTTTTTGCTGTATTCAATTATAAGCGGCTATGGACAAACGATGATGATAATCCTATCATCACACATATTATATTAGTAATCCATATTGTAAAATGCAAGCAATCATATTAAGCTTCGAAAAAGAATTCGCTAGAAGGGGCATTTCCATACAAAATTTCAGAACGACACTTATTATCAAATTCCACCGTCTACAGACTCCAGCATACACTCACACCTTGAAACGTGTGACGTAGATGTCTAGTAATGACGTAGTGAGTGACGTAAAAAAAATACCAACATGAGTATATCTCAAAATCTTGTTTAGTGTCTAAAGTTGTCGTTCTAAACGCGACATGCTCCAAATGTATTCGAAGTTATCCGAGTATATTTAATATTCGATTTGTATATTCAAAGCTTTTTTAAAACAAATAGTGGTTTTTGCCACTTTATTAGGCCAGTAGCTCAATCACAGATAACTATCGACGTAGTTAAAAACGTGCTAACCACGTGCTAACGCTAACGATTTGACCGATCACAATGACATTCGTTCAATATCACATTCGCCGAGCCGAGCATTGCCGATCTGAGCCGAGCGGAGCCGATGCACGCGATATCGCGGCCGTACGTCAAACGTCAAATCATCGCGCTTGTCGGATTTTTTATTATTGCCGAAAACCGGCTAAATGCAATACGGCACTCGAGAAAGATTGAATGAAGATATGTGCGAATTTTATATCTCGGGAAATGGCTCGCGACTAGAAGCACTCGTTTAATAATCCCGATCGATAACTTTTTAACGCGTGTTCCATTGTGATCGCATGTTTAAACAACCATGGTAAGTTGATCTGTGATCGAGCAACAGGAGGGCCAACAACCGACTTCGGCGTCGCGACATGTTTATAGTAAGTTGCAGTCGAGTAAAATTTCATCCGAAGATTATTGAATACCACCTTAATATTCGTTGTGTAAACGTTAGCTTAAGACTCACTATTTGCTAACAACCACGAGGTAGGATTACAGCATATAATAAGTCAAATGAAGGTGCAATAATAATCTGTATAAATAAAGAAGTAGCTACTTAAGTAACTGAGAATACCCGCTTACAATAATTTAATTATCTCTAGGTTCTGTGATGGTCATTAAAACTGCTTTCGCACATCGTTTTCTCATAAGGTAGAATGAATGTCTTACTTTATAGGTACCATGGATCTAAAACCCAATATAAAAGGGGATCCGGTCATAGCGTGTTGTGCAGAAAACAGCTTTTTCGAAGCTATATGTAGATTTTCGACCAATAAGAGAAATTCAGTTTTGAGTGTTTGAGAGTGCCGAAAAGGATCACGTGATAAGAGTTTTTGTTTGGAAATTATGTAAAAGGTGCACCAGGTCCAAAACAAAGCATTTATGAATTTATAATGTGTTTTATCACAGCTATGTTGACAACTTTTGAAAAAATTGAAATAAATGGCGATTTTATTTGGGTTTTCTACAACTGCAAAATTAACAATGTGCATACACTGTTCTCCTCTATGGCTGCGAATCGTGGCATCTAACCAGGGCCCAAGATAGCAGAGTTTTGAGAATAGGTGTCTTAGAAGAATTTTAGGTGTGCGGTGGTTTGACTTCGTAAGGAACACAGAGGTGTGGCAACGGACACAGCAACCCTTGGTATCTACTGTCATCCGGCTGGCTGAGCCATATACTACGTTTGCCTCCCGAGAGCCTTAACCATGCTTGCCTATTTTACAAGGCATCAGGTTCTCGGCGTCCTGGTCGTCCACTGTTGACAATTCGTCGGCAGTTTGCGTCAGAGCTGCGGGACGTGGACTTGACTTGGGAGGATGCACGGGAGCTGGCGGCCGATCGCTTGGCCTGGAGGCAGTTTGTGGATTCCATATGCTCCACATAGGGAGCGGATATGGTATGATGATACACTGCATCTTCTTGATACAGTTTTTTTACAATAAATATAATTTTCTTGACACTAAATACTCGACAGTATAAATATCACAAATAAGCTGCCGTAGTGAAATATCATTTTACATCTTTAAAATTTTTGAACTGAATATGACGGTGGTACTCTACGTTTTGTATTTTCGTAGGTAAATGTACAGTTCATAGAAGAGAAAAATCGGTTTTGTATTGTGCTTATCGACTACTACTTCTACTACTTTCCCTTATCCGCACCCAATGGTGCATAGGGCACTGCATCGGTACACTAATTGCAGTGTAACTCATTCTTTTATTACATGAAGGTAAGATGATCAGTCACACGTTTCAGTGCCAGTCCAAGGTATCACACATGAAATGTTAATATGAAATGTGCATATCGACAGCGTAGCTCAGTAGCTCAGCTATGTATTATCGTATTTATCGTGACACATGTTAAGGTGATAAAAAAATGAATATCAGATATTAGATAGAGAGATAGATAGGTAGATACATCACAATTTTACAATTTACATACATAATTTTACGACCAAATGGCGGACTTGTGACTCTTGGCCATTTCTAATGTTCTGAAGGTATTCTCTATAAGGATGTATTAAATTGCTAAGGTCACTCATAACATTACGAATTCGCTTCAAAGGAAGTAATAATATTATGTTTGTTTAGGTATTCAAACATCACTCGACCAACTGGCAATGGTCCAGACCATATAATACATGTTTTGTACCAAAGTCTGAAGTACCCTCGCTATATTTACTATTCGTGTACAATACGATGTGATGGATTACTTCTCAACACCGACATATCAAGGGTAAGCCAAACCGTTCTTCTTGTAATAAAATTATTGATTAATTGATTATTTAAATCTCTTGCAGATATTGTTTTATTTATTTATTTTAAGCTCTCTGTACAATAGCGGGTTTATTGCTAAAAAGCAATATATTCCAACCAACAAGAAACGCAGAAACAGAGTGGTGTGAGTGTAAGTAGGTTTTAGGGTATTCCTGTACACAATACAGGTGTGTTGCTTCGGGGCTGCCGTCTCTATGCCTTGCTCCTTCGCGGGTTGAAAGCGAGGTCGGTGTTTTGTGCCGTCTTTTCCCCACCGGGGATTTTACGAGTCGGGGATCCCCCTTTTCGAGTATTCAACCTTTTTCTACCATGTCTGTTATTACACCTTTTTCTTTTTGTTATTTTGAATTGTTTAAAGTTTATACGGCACATTTTCTTGACTTCATTAATATTGTATTCGTGTTTTCTATTTTGTGTATTTAAAAAAAAAGAAAGAAAATGTATTTAGATACGGAGACACTGAGGGGTCGTAAGGGTGGCGGCAGCGGCATCGTGATTTTCTTTTAACTTGATCGATGCAGTCGCCCTCTTGACTCTACTTCCCTGGGAAACTTTGGCGCCCTGGAATTTGCTTATGCATTTGCAACAACAAAAATTGAAAGTCCTGCATAAAATAGCGTAACTGACAGAGTCCCAAGGACTCTATAACAGTCGCGGGTGAAGGTGAGATTGATCCTTCAGTGTACATAATACACTTTATCTATAATAAATAAAACACTGCTTTTAGTTTTTTGACTACTTGTATATTTGTGGATTATTGTCCTCAGTTACCTAGTTTCGTCATTAACGACATTTTTATACTGGTGGGACTCTTCAGTGATTTTTCTTCAAATTGATTAAAAAATACATTTACTAAGAATAAGTAAAATCACATTGTTTTTCATTTTAACGAGGCCTAATTTTTACATAGAATTGTAGTGAATTTTTAAAATGTAGTTTTAACTTATTGTATGCAGTATTGTATGTATGCAGCGTTTTGGGTAATTTAGAAATTAGGACACAAGAATGATCGCTAATTTTCTAAGTCTGGCATAACCCTACCGAGTGGGTAGGATGTCGCCATTTTAATTTTTCATTTAATTGTTTTCTTTTGAAAGGAAGACATTTTGTTAACAAACCCGACGCGACGCCAACGTGCTAAATGCGAGGATGAGCCATTGTCGCGTGACGTTGATTTATGACAAGTTCTAGAAGTTTTCTATTCAGTATCGAATAAACTACACCACTAATTGTTTTCATGCTCGTGCAGGGAATACCAAGAAAAAATAATTAGCGTAGTAAATTAACACGGGCTTTGACAGTTAAGTATACTCGTATTATTCATATAATAAGTCTATTTGATCCGCTTTGAGTAGGTACCTACGTTGTCATTTTAAAAAATAATGAGTTTATCTTGTAGACATCATTATTATTATTATTATGGATAATTTTATATAGCGCCGTTTTCGTATAAATATACCTCAAGTGCGCTTTAATTATTGAATTTAACGGCTCGGGAAGTGAGTGAAAACTCAATTTCTGAGTAGAAAATACCATTTTCAAAAATTAATCAAAAGATTTAGAAAACACATAGGTCTTAAGTTTCTTTCGAAACATCACTTCACTCTCACAGTTGCGCACCTCTGGTGGGAGAGCATCCAAGCCACAGGGCCCGCAACCGCAAAAGCGCGCTCTCCAAATTTGTGCGCTGTTTACGGATTGGTACTAAAACCCTGCCTATAGCTGTAGTCATATTTATTATTTTCATTTAAAGTAGGTACGTTGTAATTTTTGCTATTTTGCACTTGAAAAATAAGAAAAACGGTTTTTTAAAAAAGTATATTAATTTGTTTTAAACCGATTTGTTCATGTTTTAAATTACTTCTCACCTTCAAAAACTTCTAACCGGTTCAGATTTGCAACGGACATCACTATCAAGGTTGAACTATAATAATAATAATATGGAGGGAAAATAATCAAGGATGGATTACGCTTATATGTATCACTGGAAAATTAATTATAACGACAGAAGAATTACCAGTTATTAAAAAAAATTATATCGTATAAATTGACGGCGTAATAATACATGTAAAAATGATTAGACCCGTAGTTTTCGAGAAAATTGAGTACGTTGTTTTTTTTTCGATGAATTTTCGCAATTTGTTATCAAATGTCATTTATTTATTCAAATTAATAGTATCTTTAATTAAAACAAAATATAAAAACCGCATTTTAATGAGAATTTAGCCATTTCACTTAATCTGAGGTACTAATGAAAGCTTTTATGAGAAGAAAAAAAAAATTCAAGCTCAGATTAAAAAGTCGTATTACACATTCCTCTGTGCAACTTGCATGGGGAGGATTATGCTTGGAATAACATTAAGAGACCGAAAAAGGAACGATTGGATTCGACGCCAGACAAAGGTCTGCGACGTGGTGCAGCGAATTGCTTGGTTTGAAGTGGAAATGGGCCGGTCACATAGCCAGAATGACAGACGACGACAGATGGACGAAACGCGTTCTGGTGTGGAGACCGAGGAACCAGAGGCCTCAAGGACGTCCACCGATGAGATGGGTGGACGACATCAGGAAGTCTGCTGGAAGACAGTGGATGGGGATGGCGCAGGATCGGGAGGAGTGGGACGGCAGGGGGAGGCCTATGTCCAGCAGAGGACCTCAACGGGTTGAGATGATGATTATACATTCGGCTCCAAATATTTATTTATTTATTTATTTATTCACGCCCATGGGGCTTTTACAAAACAAATGTAAGTATCAGTACCAAAGCAACGCATGTACATACATAATTTAACATAATAATACAGGCATACATAATTCGAACGGGTGGTGGCCCAGTGGGTAACGTCGCGGTCTCTGAGTCCAGAGATCGTCGGTTCGAATCCCCACTTCGACGCGACTCGATTCCTATTTTCAAGCACAAGCCGCTTAGGTTTTATTGAAAATAGTATTTACAAATCGAAATATGTGCAAATATCATAAGATTGCATAGATTTCTTTAAAAAAAAAAAAATAATAATAAAAAAAAAAAATAATATGATTTTAAGATAAAGCAAAAGAAAAAACATAAAAGAAAATTATAATAATAACTATAATAAAATAATATTAAAAAACTATAAAAAATAAAAAAAACTATGGACAGTCAATCGAACAGGGATCACTTTTTCGGTGATACACAGTAATGTCGTTAATATTGTTTGTTACCTTATGGTACAGAGTATGAAAATATTTATTTAAGGAAATATTTTGTAAGGTTATGTTTAATCTGCATTTCATTGGTGTGAAAGATATCGATGGTATCACCTAGTCTGTTGCCAATAATTGCTAGCCATATTTCTTAAACTATGGTAATGCATGTTAGTATGGGTTTTTTCATTTTTGGAACAAAGCATTATACCTAGTAAATATGATGTAGATTCACCAGTTTTCGGGTTGTACTACGAGTTTTGTTACTTATGTATAACAGCTGTGGATGGACAGTGGTTTCGTTATCCCCCCTCAGTGATAGATGTTATATACAGATTACTGCCTTTGATTCTATGTAATGGCCGCATATATAATATTTATGAAGTTATGTAATAAAATACTGATTAATAATAATACTTACATTGTTCCTTTGGCAACTGTCATGTTGAGGTTACTAAGTACAGGATTTGAATTCTTTTTTGAACCGTAAGCTTTGCACGCGTGCCTTACGCACACTGCTTGCTGTCTTCTTGTCCATACCTAGAAAAAACATTATTCAATCATATTAGAACAATGATTATCCGTGCTCAAATAATCATAATATCTGTTAATACAGTTAGATATATTTATCTGAAATAATTTGGATTCTAGAATATCTGAACTAATCTGGTACCTAGAATTGAATGGAGTTCGTGATAATATTTTTTTTTATCCAAACCTACCTATACATGGAGTAACAACCAGAAATTTGGTGAATCTACATCGTATTTGGAGACGAATGTGTAATATGACTTTTGAATCTGAGCTTCAAAAAAAATTTTTTTTCTTCTTTAAAAAAAACTTTCATAAGTACCGTTGATTAAGTAAAATTGCTTAAATTCTCATTAAAATTAAGTTTTTTCTTTCGTTTTCTATAGTATTAATTTGATTGAATTGATTATATTTAATAATAAATTTAAACTTTTTACTCCATTTGCTCGAAAACTATGGATCAAATAAAATTAAAAAAAATCGACTCCAAATAAATCGATTATTAATTTTAATTTGAATACTTTGCACTTCAATTGGTTTCATTCCGCTATTGTACGTAAAAGTTTATTTACAATACTTCAGATTACAGAGTTACCAATGCTAAATCTAAAAATACAATAAATACAAAAGGTTTATTTCCTTAAGAAAAATTTAGCCATTATTGTGTAATATGCAGTGTAGTCTTTAAGTGCCTATGCACCATTAGGTGTGGATTTGGGAAAGTAGTAATAGTAGTCAATGTATTAATTTATAATAATGCTCGGTCTGGCGGAATTGACTCCCCCTCAGGATAAAATCCATGAGGATTATAAACACTTAGGCTAGGTAGCGAAATTATCATTTAGTGGGTAATGTGCGGTCATATCAAAGGGGGCTACGTTATAAAAAGGTTATCGCTGGGTAAAATTTTGAATGTATACAAATACTTGTAGACGAATATATTATACAAATGATATGGGTAATAAATTGATATCAAAAGCTTATTACCGAAATCGGACGATAGAGCAAGATCACATATGGAACACCAAAATCGATCGGGATTATCAAACGAACGTCGCGAGAACGACGTAGATATTTAATTTATATTTAGTCGGCAGTTCCAAAAAATTTGTCATAATTATGGTTATCAGATGATGGGCGGAATGGGAAATGTTGTAGTACATCAAGTGGCCACTTAACCCAGCCAATGACAGGTCGTAAGCCCTGTAAACGCCTAGATAACCCACATTCGCTTCCAGAGTTTCTCTGTCTTTGTTGGGATATCAATAATATCAGGTATATTAAACATTGAAATCAAAGCTTAATTTCTAATTTCTTAAAGCATGTATAGGTCTTTGTGTAACTTCTAACTAATGAATGCTATTTACTTTACAGCGAACAGACAACGATTCCGAGCAAGCAGCCGAGTTAACTTATAAATAGTAAATAATCGCAAAGAAGTTCGGTATTTGCATTGATTAGCATAACTATGAGACGTAAAGAGGCGTAAATGGAACCGCAGACGAATAAAAGTATGTCATAGCATTGGAAAAATTGCTTTGTCGAAGAAGAAATGTCAGGTCAAATGACTTGAACGTCTAATGACGTACTGAAATATGTTTAGTGTTCTTTGTGCGAAAGAGAGACAACGAGAACTCGTGAATACTCACCGACACAGTTAATAAAACTAACTAATTAACTAACCATCACGCCGTTTTCTTGAAGGGGTAAGTAGAGAAAATATAACGTCACACTACTCTGTCCTTGCACACTTCCTTTGCCTCCTCACATTCACACATTTTAGAGAAGAAGAGAGAAAAAATAGAGAATTCAATTTAGTACCCATAAAAATAAAGTAGGGTGGGTGCTATAGTAATTGAACATGCTATAATAATTGGACACACTAAATTAGATTTTCAAAAACAAGCCTACTCAAAGAATTTACTTCTACCAGAAATATGTACTCTTTTAGTGAGTTCTTTCTTTAAGTAAATGCAATTATGCTTTGATTTTGTGTCAATGACGAAATTTGAAAATGTCATTTTATTTGACAGTTAATCTCAAACTCGATCATGTTAGCCCTTGACACAAGGACAGTGAGTTAAAAAAAAATCCTTCCAGAACTTTTTCAAGCTTTGGACCGTGCATAATCTACGTGGAAGGCTTGAATCTATCAGTATTTTGTCAATATTTTTTAAACTAACTTACTAACTAACCATCACGCCATTTCCCCGTAGGGGTAGGTAGAGAGGATAGAACGCCATACCACTCTGTCCTGACAGACTTCCTTTGCTTCCTCTACATTCATACATCTTCTCATGCACATACGCCGATTATTCGACTTTTCACATGACCACTTTCAAGTACTTGACGTACTTGGTCACGCCATGTCTTTCTCGGCCTTCCTCGGCTTCTACATCCAGGCACACTTGCATTTAAACTTCTTTTAGCCGTTCTTTCATCACTCATTCGCTCCACATGACCAAACCATCGTAAAAGCCCTTTCTTAATTTTGTCGATAATGTTTATCTCAGCCTTGCACTCTGCTCTAATTTCGACATTTGTACACCATAGTCTTACCACACATTCACCCGAGAGATCACATTTCAACAGCATTCAGTCTACTTTCATCCTTCTTTTTCCAACACCACGCTTCACTACCATACATAAGGGTTGGTACCAAAACTCCGTTGTGTACTGCCAATTTGCTTCGTTCGATAAGTTCTTATTTGCCACTATCAATTTTAAGGCACCATAACTCTGTTTCCGGCACTAACCCTTCTCTCAATGTCTTTATCCACATTTTCACGATTAGGTTTTATAAAAGGCCATTAAATTTCTCCCACAATAATACCTAAAATGTTATAAATTAAGGTAATGAAGTTCCTTCAGAAGGTACTTGGTTTTGTAAAATATTTTTCTTAAGTGTCCAATAGCTATAGTCTCCACCCTATTTGATTAAAATTATTAAAATAAAAACTTACTGAGCTTTGTTGTGTCTGAAGGGTCTTATTATTAGCGTGGTTTAATTTGGCATCTAGGTTGTTCTCCATCTTGGGACCGTCTATGGCGGCTCCTGCGGCCGCTCCGTTCATTGTACCACCCTCTCTGTGAACAAAACATATTGTCATAAGTATTAGGAGTTAACAATATTTATTAGCGTGGTTTAATTTGGCATCTAGGTTGTTCTCCATCTTGGGGACCGTCTATGGCGGCTCCTGCGGCCGCTCCGTTCATTGTACCACCCTCTCTGTGAACAAAACAATTGTATTAGTATTAGGAGTTAACAATATTTATTAGCGTGGTTTAATTTGGCATCTAGGTTGTTCTCCATCTTGGGACCGTATATGGCGGCTCCTGCGGCCGCTCCGTTCATTGTACCACCCTCTCTGTGAACAAAACATATTGTCATAAGTATTAGGAGTTAACAATATTTATTAGCGTGGTTTAATTTGACATCTAGATGTTCTGATGTTTTAATATTATAAAAAATTAAAAAGCAGTTTAATCAAGAAATTTTAGTCGAAAACGTTAATTTATCAAACAATTTATTTTCCATGAACAAATTTGATTTGAATAATAAGATGATTTACACGTATAAAACTAATTTAACTATTTTCCTTATTTTGCATCCAATGACGCAGCAAGGAAATTACATAACCCCAATGTAGTGTGCATTAAATCTATCATTGAAGCCTCAAAGCTTTTTACAAGCAAATAAGTTAAATTCGGAGTATACTGCAGTTTTTTTAAAATTTGTACTCATAATAAAATCCTTTTTTTTGTTTATTTTCCAAACATCAAATTACGGTCAAATTTTAAGAAATTAGAAAACATAAATGAAAAATAAGAAATACACATAAAAAATTAAAAAAGCAGAAAACAAAAAATTTATATGAAAAAAAGTAACTAATAATGTCAAGAAAAAACAGTATTTATGTAAAAACTCACGATAATAACAAAGAAAAAAAAAAAGAAAACCATTTTATCTTTAAATTTTGCATGAAAAGTCATAATTATATTTGGTATGAGATCACCTACTAAATAAATGCGACTGTACCTACATTTGTCAAGTAAACTTGGAATTTGGACCAAGAATCTTAATAAACGTCATAC
>JAGVSP010004282.1:0-20660 GCA_022494985.1 Micrasema minimum
TAATCCAAAGTCTAATAAAAATTGCAAAATATGGTTAATGCTTGTAAAAAGGAGAGGACTTGTAGTGAGGGTGTATGTGTGAGAGGGTGTGTAAGTGTGTGTGTTGCAAAACTTAAAAAATCGTACCATCTTTAAATAAGCACTAAAAATGTTTTAAGCTTAGTTAAACAGCCGTCCGAAATCTCTATATTGTAACGTAAAATAGATATTCATTCATTATACCATATCCGCTCCCTATGTGGAGCATATGGAATCCACAAACTGCCTCCAGGCCAAGCGATCGGCCGCCAGCTCCCGCGCATCCTCCCAAGTCAAGTCCACGTCCCGCAGCTCTGACGCAAACTGCCGACGAATTGTCAACAGTGGACGACCGGGATGCCGAGAACCTGATGCCTTGTAAAATAGGCAAGCATGGATAGATAAAAATAGATATAATATAATAAATTGTCATTTAATTTATGAATTTCAAAGTACATTATTTAATTAGTGAAAATACTGAGATTCAATTAACATTTGAATCGGCGATTCAATTCTAAATGTCCATTTCTTTTCGTTGTAAAAAGGTTAATTATTCCAAATCTTCATTAGCTCCCAATCTCGGCTCTGTTTCCTTTTTTCGCCTGTTTTTTACCGCGTATAATTTATCAATGTCACCTTCCTTCTCCTACCTGTTGTTACCTTGGTAAATTATGTCACACAACCTTTCTCTACTGAAATGCGAACCTCGAAATTAATTATTCACGAATCTGAATAGGCAGATTTCAATTTGACGGTGTAATTGTCGGAACATGGTTAGCACGCTACAAACACTTAAGGATTTTTACGTAAAATGGCTGATTTATTTATTTATTTGGGATTTTTACAGCTATAACAATGCAATATACAATAACAAGTAATAAATCTGCAGGCAATCACAATAATTAGTGATGAATGAAAGTAATGTTTGTGGCTAGGGTGAGTGTTAGTGTGGGTGAGGGTGTGTGTATCTGTGAGTCATACATAAAAATATGGAAAGAAGGAAAGGGAGGCAGGAGAGGCTTTGAGAAAGAAAAAAACAGAACAAAAATATTTAAAAACATATATATTCAAAACGCTGCGCTGGCGGCCGCGGCTTTTCTCCATACAACCGCTATCCCCGAATTTCTCCCTGAAGCTTAGAACAATAATTTTTTCATATATTTAGATATCTTCTAGAAGTTTATTTCTACCATCTTACTTCTTAAAGCTGCACTTGAGGCCAGCATTATAAGTTTTGATGTTTTTAAAATGATAGACATAAACGTTCGATAGAATATCACATACAAATATTTTAAAAAATTGATAGCCAATTACTTAACAATTTTTTCAACAGATGTCAGCAGTGGTAAAAAATCTCATTAAAGTGAAACGACGCGACGGGTGATAATTCATACTAATAAATGTTCCGTAATTTGTCATGCATGGTTATCAGATGATGGGCGGAACGGACAACGTTGTAATACGTCAAGTGGCCACTTAACCCAGCCAATAAAAGGTCATAAGCCCTGTAAACGCCTGGATAATCCACATTTGTTTCCAGAGTTTCTCTGTTTCTGTTGGGATATCAATAACATTTAATATCACATATTATCATCATCAGTATCTCCATATGTGTAGCATATGGATTCCACAAACTGCCTCCAAGCCAAGCGATCGGCCGCAAGTTCCCGCGCATCCTGTAATACTGTCATCCGGCGAAGGGGTTTCGGCTGGCTAGCCCATATACTACGCATGCCTCCCGAGAGCCTTAACCATGCTGGCCTATTTTACAAGGCATCAGGTTCTTGGCGTCTTGGACGTCCACTGTTGACAATTCGTCGGCAGTTTGTGTCAGAGCTGCGGGACGTGGACCTGACTTGGGAGTATATCACATATACCTACTTTAAACTACAATTTAATAGGGAAATACCCAAATGGGTTTTCGATATTAATTCAGTGGAAAAAAGGAAACTTCGAAGTTTCGGTATTTTTTTTCTTGTTGATATAAATTTGTTAAATGTGTGGATGAATAAAAATACACAATTTCCAGACTTTTTTATACCACAACTATAGAATATATATTATAAGTATAAAATAACTTTATGTACATAATATATAATATTTTACTATCAAATAAACGCATTTATATATTTGATAACGTTTTAAATAATTATATTAGCTACTAAATGAAAATCCCGCCAAATGATAAATCGACAATTCCCAAGAAATCTTGGTCTATCAGTTTCACAAAAAGATTACATCTGAAGATTTTTCACCCTCACATTACCATTTCAAAGGCTTTATAAATCGATACCCGAGTCTATGTAATGCCCAAATGTTCCCTTTACCTGTGATTTTAAATTGAATCTTTTCACTTTTCGTAACATTCCAATCCTATACTGCTGATTTTGGAAAATACCGACTTAAAAAGAACTTAATAACTTTTGGTATCGAGGTTTTAAACCGTTAAATTACTGTGTTTGAAAAAGCTGAAAAACGCATTAAAAAAATCATAAACTCCTCTTTTTACTGCAAAATACACGATATTTGTATGAAATTTCTGAAACATGCGGGTAAAAAATATTTTTTAAGTTACCTACAATTACCTAAATGTATCGAATATTTTTTTTCCGGTGTAAAAAGGTTTGATTGAAGCAGCTTAATAAAAATAATTGGTAATTATAGAGTATATCAAATTTTACGGAATTAGAGACACCGTTTTTACTTCTTCTGACTTTCCGTAAAAAAATATAAGTACCTATATATCGTCGGTCCAATGCCAAAATCGTGAATCTGTAGAACGTTCATTTGAGACACGAAATATATTCACATCAATTGCTAACAATCTGTTTATTATTTTGAGCTACTTAAATAATAATTTAAACAGGTTAATAATACAACTTTTAATCTCAAACACAATATATTGAAAAACAGTAATACTGCTAATTCGCGATTTTGGCGTTGTATGTATTATAAAGATCCAATTTCGCGTGCGCCGCTATCTTGGTCCCATGTTATAATTATAATGCAAAACAGTTTTTTTTTCTAAATCGTCGTTTTAAAAGAACAAAATGTACAACAATTACATTTCCATTTTAGAATCTCCTTTAAAATTTTAGTAATCGGGGATAATTCTCCAACTAATTAACTAACTACCATCTCGCCATTTCCTGGGGTAAGCAGAGACGATAGGACGCCACACCACTCTATCCTGGCACACTTCCCTCGCTTCCTCCACATTCACTTATCTTCTCATGCACGCACGTCGATTATTCCGACTTTTCACACGACCACTTTCAAGTATTTGTTGAACTTGATCATGATAATTCTCAATAAAATTTTATGAGTAATTATATTTCATGAAATTAAACAACTTTTATTTTAAACTACTTTTTTAATTTTTTAACAAGCCGACCGGTTTCGGAGACACAACTCCTTCATCAGGGCTTTGTATAATAATAATTTAAAATTAAGTAATAAGTCTTATCCCAGTACCTGGTCAACCACTTCAACATTTTTAGTTAGCGACTTATTACTTAATTTTAAATTATTATTATACAAAGCCCTGATGAAGGAGTAGTGTCTCCGAAACCGGTTGGCGTGTTAAAAAATAAAAAAGTAGTTTTAAACGAAAGTTGTTTAATTTCATAATTATGGAAAACTACAAAGTGAGTTCTATAAACATTGAGTTAATTATATTTCATTTTCCGATGCAAATATTTTTATATTGACTGATCTAGTCGTTGATTTAAACAAAGCATAAACTTTTCCTACCGAGATATATCTACCACCGAGTACATACATAAAGGAAAACTCACTGTGTTAGCAATAATAATTTCCTTATGTAAATCTTGCAAAGTATAAATTTCAATAATAAAAGCTTTCTGGTATTCGCGTTCGCGTTCCGCTGAACAAATTACAAAGTACGAAACCTGAACTTGGAATCAACACCAACAGGATTTGGCGGTAATAGACTAACTCAGCGGCTTCCGTTTCCGAGAGGCACAAAGGAAATCTATACACAAATTATGGACGCAAAATACATGACTCACTAAATCACAGTTTTTAAAACAAGATTTTTCTGTTACTGTATTTATTTTTACTGTTCATTACTGTCGCGGGTTCGATTTTCGTAGGGGTCAACATGAAATATTTACTGTAAATCGATTGTAGACGTAGGGATTTCACCCATTACGGGCTAATAATTACAATTTGACATCTCAACAAAGACGAGAAGTTTGGAAGAGAATATGGATATCTAGGCGTTTACAGGGCTTATGACCTTTCATTGGCTAGGTTAAGCTGCTTAGCAATTTTCTTAATCGATGACAGAGATTGTTCACATGTGAAGCGTCGCGCCATTTTACTGTATATTGGCAGATATGGATATCAAATACTAGGTGATATGGGAATGTTGTAATACATCAAGTGGCCACTTAACCCAGCCAATGACAGGTCATAAGCCCTGTAAACGCCTTGATATCCATATTCCTTCCAAACTTCTCGTCTCTGTTGAGATGTCAAATTGTAATTATTAGCCCGTAATGGGTGAAATCCAGTTTTTGTCTACAAGTATTTGGACACACTCAAAATGTTGTGTATGAAATATTTATTTACTTATTTCATGTGTGATACCTTGGACTGATACTGAAGCGTAAGACTAAGCATCTTCATCATCATCATACCAAATCCGCTCCCTACGTGGAGCATATGGAATCCACAAACTGCCTCCAGGCCAAGCGATCGGCCGCCAGCTCCCGTGCATCCTCCCAATACACGTATGCCTCCCGAGAGCCTTAACCATGCTTGCCTATTTTACAAGGCATCAGGTTCTCGGCGTCCTGGTCGTCCACTGTTGACAATTCGTCGGCAGTTTGCGTGGACTTGACTTAATCATTTACCTTCATGTAATAAAATTCGATATTAGAGCACCTATCACACATGGTTTTTCCTCACATAGTTCAAGGGCGTTTTTAAATAACATAAAATAAATTTAACAATACGTTTCAAAAAAAAAACCAGAAAACTGTTTGTTTTGTCACAAGTTTTTAAAATGTAGATCTTTGTGGTTAGGTCTATTCGCCTTTCTCTCAAAAATATTATTATATAATAATAATTAAGTATTTATGAAGTAAATTTGATATTGTGTTGATGATAGAATTTCCCAATAGAAAAAAATGTTTCAGCAAAAATGATGAATTTAACAAGGTTAGGAAATCCATTTCAGTCTGATCTCACTTTAGCATAATCTTAAACGTTTCGCAAACTGGAGAGAATAGTGTCACACCTCTAAAAATGCACACTTTAGCATAATTATAGCCTTTGAACAAGAATTTCAGAGAAGTGACATTCCATACTTGAAAAATAATAAATATATGGTGTCTAGTTACACACTACGTCACTCATTACGTCATCAATAGGCATCTACGTCATCTCTAGACAACTAAGTCACACGTTTCGCGATTGGCCTAAGTGCTAGAGTGTTAAGACGGTGGAATTTGATAGTAATTGGTGTAATGAAATTAACCCTAGGAAGCGTATGTTTTTTAGAAAATTTGTATGGAAACGCCGCTTCTAGTGAATTCTTGTTTGAAGAATCTAGCATTTAGCATTTTAGTATTTAGAAAATTCTATTAAAATCGTACCTAACATCGATGTATACCGCTGGGATATGAACCGGACACTCAGGACACTCAGGCTGCATGAAACAAGCTGAGGGTTAACTATAACAACACGTATGGAAAACTTTTTTTGAATTTTTTTACATAACAATGAAAGCCCCACCCTTTCCCTAGACTGCTTTAAAGACTATTGAGTCTTTTTTCAGTCCAGCCAACTCTACCTATTTTTTCAACAAGCTAAACCGCGATTTTAAGATTGTTAGTGTGATAAAAATACGGATGAATTTACGATTATGTACGCGAACAAATGCTTTTTGATATTTTTTTACATAGTATAATTTACATTTTTTTAAACTAACAAACTAATAAACCAACCATCACGCCATTTCTCCGAAGGGGTAGGCAGAGAGGATAGAACGCCACACCACTCTGTCCTGGCATACGTCTCTTGCTTCCTCCACATTCATACATCTTCTCGTGCACGCACGTCGATTATTCCGACTTCTTACATGCCCAGTTTCAAGCACTTGTTTTTCTTGATCATGCCATGTCTTTCTCGGCCTTCCTCGACTTCTGCATCCAGGCACCGTCGCATCATATATTTTTTTAGACGTTCTTTCATCATCCATTCGCTCTACATGACCGAACCCTCGTAAAAGACCTTTCTTAATTTGGTCGATAATGCTTATCTCAGCCTTGCATTCTGCTCTAATTTCAACATTAGTGCACCTATCATACATAGTCTTACCACACATTCACCTGAGAGATCGCATTTCAACTGCATTCAATCTACTTTCATTCTTATTTTTTTAGATCCATGAAATACCTCACTGGGCAACTTTTTTTTTCTCTTGTAGGTAGTATAAAAGCATCATCCCAAGCTTGGGTTGTTTCCAAATACCCCTCCTATTTTGTGTCCTATTTTTGTTCATTTTCTATAAGCATATTTTTTTGAGATGCGTCACTATTCCTCCCCGGCCGGTGCGCGATACTAATATAAGAACGTTTTCATATTTCCTTATTTTAGCTACTCCTAATTATGATAGACTTGGGAAGATTAGATTAGAGAGACGGGGTGGGAAAGGCAGGGAGAAGGAAGAAGAAAGTTGGAGAAAGCGAAAGTACGGTGAGGGAACGTACTCTGAAGTGAAAGTACTATGAGAGAATGTACGTACTGTGAATAGGGATGCAACATATATATTGATACTTTATGTCGCAAATCAGTATGTCGCAAAAAAATATTAATAATTTCAATTTTCTGAAAAAAGGTTTCTAATACTGCAACTTTCCCTTTTCCGTATCTGAAGGGGCGTAGGGCATTGCATTGAAACAAAAAAACATTGTTTTTTTTATTATTTTATTACCAATACTACTACGTTCCCTTATTCGCACTCAGTGGTGCATAGGGTACTGCATCGGTACACCAAGTACAGTGTGTGTTCATAATTTTATTTCATGAATGTATCACACATGAAATATTAATATGAAAATCTTCTTCTTCTTTTGCCACGTTCGCTCCTATGTGGAGCATGTGGACATCACTAGATCCCTCCAGGAGACCCTGTCACCAGCCAGCTCTCTCGCCTCCTCCCACGTCAGGCCCGCATCCATCAGCTCCGCCGAATATAACCGTAGGATGGTCATCGACGGTCCGCCAGGACGGCGGGACCCTGCAGGCGTAAAGAAGAGGCAGCTCGGGTTCAGGCTCTCCCGAGGCATTCGGAGTACATGCCCAAGCCAGGTCCATCGCCGCATCTTCACGATTCCAGTTATTGGAGGTTGCTGCGTCTGTTCCCTAACTTCAGCGTTGGTTATGAAGTCAAACCATCTAATACCTAGAATCCTTCTCAGACACTTATTATTCTCAAAGCTTGAAAATCACTTGTAAATAAATATTTCAAGTTGACCATCGAACCCGCGAGATCGCTCTCAACAATGAATTGAAATGGATTGAATATGATGATTTTCATATTACAATATTTTAACACAGGCATCGTTATTTGCATCCCTAGCTTTGAAATAAAAGTACTTTGAAGAGGGTGTACTTAAAATGGTGGACATTAGATTATCCTCCGTTCGCTTACGCAAACTGTTTAAGTGGGGTTTATGAACAGTTTAAGTGATATCGACTTGTAATAGTAACTTGCCCACCTCGTGGCATGGTGTTAACGCGATTGGCTGCCATTAATGAGGTCGCGGGTTCGATTCCCTATGGGGGTCAACATGAAATATTTATTTACATGTGAATATTTCATGGGTGATACTGAAGCGTAAAATCCTACCTTCATGTAATAAAATGATCGAGATACACTGCACTTGGGGTTCCAGTACAGTGCCCCAATGCACCATTGGGTGCGGATAAGGGAAAGTAGCAGTATAATAGTAACTTTAATGCGCGCTAAGTTTGCAATACCATTTTTTTTTTTTTTACCAAAAATGATAATTTTATAGTTTCATCTTCTTATGTTCATATTTTATCTAATGTTGCATTGGTATGGTAATTTTCATATTAATTTACTCTATTTTGCAATTATTTGATTATTTACTTGGTTTGTGGGAGAAACTAAAGCGCATTTTGTACGGGACAGAAAACTGACAGTTTCTTGTGCAGTTTGCAAACTGTCCCGTGTAAAGCGAAAACTGTATGGAATATTGAATGGTCCTCGCGACGTTTGGCTGACCTGACAGTGAGTGTTTTTTATGTTAACGTTTAAATAGATATTTGTATAGATACTATATGCTTTAAAAAACGTAAAAAACCATTAACATATTTATATTACTAGCTATATTAACAATTTCCTGTGTACAAAAACATACGATAATAACTTCGCGCTCAAAAAAATACTCTGGTTTTGCGTGTTTTTTGACAGACTTTACAGTTTTCTGAACAAGAACCTGTAAAGTTTTCTGTCTTTCATTAACCCTCGATAAATTACCTGTTGCTCGATCACAGATCAGTACCGATTCGGTAATAAGCGACGTGATAACGATTTCTTACCCATGGATGTTTTTCGCGATCACAATGGAACACGCGTTAAAAGTTATCGATCGGGATTATTGAACGAGCGCATACTAGTCGCGAGCCATTTCCCGAGATATATCTTATTCGCACATATATTAATTCAATCTTTATTATAATTTAGCTGGTTTCGGCAAGCCAAATATTGAGAAAAGCAGTCGATAATATAATAATCCGACAAGCGCATTGATTTGACGTTTGACGTAAGGCCGCGATCAATGGCTGCGATATTGCGCGCATCGGTCCCGCTCGACTCGCGGCGAAAACGTCCGAACACACGACGAACACAGCCGAACCGCTACCACGGTATCGAACTGTGATCGGTCAAATCGTTAAGCGTTAGCACGTAAATAGCACGCTTTTAACTACGTCAATAGTTATCTGTACTTGAGCTACTGCATGTTTCAGAAATTTTACACGAACATCCGTGTGTTTTGCAGTAAACAAAGGACTTCATGATTTTAAAAATTCGTTTTTCAGCTTTAAAAAATTTAAAACGAGTTATTATGACAGACAAAGATATCAACTATACACTGACTGATAAAAAAAATTATTTGAAAAATACAATAGTAAAAGTCATGAATCAACATTTTGTATGGGTAACCCGAGGCTACATCACCGGATGCCGTAGATCGTTTCAAACACAGTATTTTAAGGGTTAAAGCTTTTATTTATTTAAAAAAAAAACTACGGGTTTTGTTACTCTGCGTATTATGGCAAATTTTTATACTCTACGATTTTCATATAAAAAACAAACACACCTTATGTCTATTTATTTTCAAAATAAGAGTTTCCTAACTCTCAAACGACAGTATTATAACATTTACCTGAAAAGGCCTTCACCCGCTGAAGCAGATAAGGTCTATAATGCCTCAACATACACAAATTGAGTTCCACAGGAGTTGTTTAGAGATAGGAAGGGCCCGACATGCCATTTCCTACCTTCGAATCACAATACTAGTAAACCCGTTTAACGAAGATCGATACTGTCACATCTGTTGATTGAATTTAGGGTATGGAGATTAATCTGGCAGCCGAATTTCCGTAGCGTTTATTTTTGTAAATATATTATGTATCTGGGCAAGGATCACCAAAATATATATATCCATATAAAAGTACGCAGATATTTTTTTGTGAATCGATTATATGAAATGTTGGGTTAACAGGCTAGCGTGCGTGTAATTTTCATACGTGATACTGATATTTTATCCACACATCTTCCGTCGTCTACAAAATGAAATATGTGCAAATATCATAAGATTGCATAGATTTCTTTTTATATAACTAACTAGCTAACTATCACGCCATTTCCCCGTAGGTGTAGGCAGAGAGGATAGAACGCCATACCACTCTGTCCTGACATACTTCCTTTGCTTCCTCTACATTCACACATCTTCTCATGCACATACGCTGATTATTCCGACTTTTCACATGTCCACTTTCAAGTTCTTGTCGTACTTGGTCATGCCACGTCTTTCTCGGCCTTCCTCGGCTTCTACATCCAGGCACACTTGCATTTAAACTTATTTTAGCCGTTCTTTCATAACTCATTCGCTCCACATGACGAAACCATCGTAAAAGCCCTTTCTTAATTTTGTCGATAATTATCTCAGCCTTGCACTCTGCTCTAATTTCGACATTTGTACACCTATCATACATAGTCTTACCACACATAGATCGCATTTCAACAGCATTCAGTCTACTTTCATCCTTCATTTTCCAACACCACGCTTCACTACCATACATAAGGGTTGGTACCAGAACTCCGTTGTGTACTGTACTTTACTTTTGCAATGTTCGGCTCGTGCCGTCGTTGTCGACCCGCCACACTTCCTTCGATAAGTTCTTATTTGCCACTATCAATTTCAAGGCACCATTAACTCTGTTTCCGGCACTTACCCTTCTCTCAATGTCCTAATCCACATTTCCGTCTCTTAAAAAAATAAATAAATAATAATGCTACTAAGCTTGTCTCAATTTGTTTCTAACGCTTATCCACTCTTATCAACTCTTCTCCGCTCGTCTCCGAGTTCATTTATCATGGAAAGAAAAAGTAGTAGGATAGTAACATGGCTAGCGAATGTGCTAGAACATTCATCTACATTGCATTAAATTTACATATCACATATATGTACAAATATCAATTTTCACCTTTTTCATTTTCATGTTTTGTTTAGCGCAATATAGCAAATTTAGGTATTTCTCACAATCAAACTCCTATAAAAATACGAGATCACGCAAAATGCTTAGTTTAATAGAAACACTATTATAAAAAAAACAATTAACTAAAGTGTCTTAAAATCTAAAACCTTATATTTACTCGACTAATGGAAATCAACGAAATTATTATAAACTGAAGATTTCTGCTAGTTTTACATCTTGTTATAATACCATTTACAAAGGAGATTTTTAACACAGTTTTTAAGAGCCATCAAAAGGGCCACTTCCCATTCAAATGTCTTCCTCGATTTTCTCCCTGGAATTTAACATTAGAGCAATAATTTTTCACACATTTTAGATATCGACCAGATGCGTGTTTTCATAGTCTTATTTTTTTAAAAAATATTTTATTTGTTGAAGGAGATGTATAAAATATTTAAAAAATAAGACAATACATACACGCATCTGGTCGATGTCTTAAATGTGTGTAAAAATCATTGCTCTGATGTTAAATGCAAGGGAGAAAATCGAGGAATACGTTTGTATGGGAAAGCGGCAGCAGCGAGTCACGTGGTGGTGTATGCTCTTAAGGGTAAGCTGGGTAAGCATAGACTAAATGGGGTTCTTCCAGATAACATGAATATTCTTAAAAACGTTATAATATTTAAAGTATATTTTTACAATTCCAACGATATAAAACACAATGATCAAAAATGTTGTTTTCATTTATAAATTTATGTTTTAAAAACACGAAATTACGAGTGACTTTTAACGCCCGTTATTGGCTAATGACGTCATATACCCGTCCACCGTGGAAGGCGTGAAATTCATTCCTTAGTGAGCGCCTATATTGCTGTGACGTCACACCGCATGCGCGCTAAATGGAGGATTTTGCGAGCGATTTGAAAAAGCGCTATTTCAAACCGCGCTAAAAAATTCATATGACATCGTAAAAAAATCCCTTAATATTGTTATTTTTCAATCAATTTTTTGAAGTAAAAAATAAAAAAACGGAAAGAACCCCATTGTTCAAAACTAGTAGAATTATGCTCTACCCCTTCGCGTTTATTTTTATACCTCAAAACGTTAAGGTATAATAACATGCTGTCTATGTAATACCTTCGTACGCAAAGTTGTAATTAGATGCGGTTTTACAAAAATACTCATGTGCTGGCAAAGGCGGGTTAACCATGTTCGTTCAGGGGTTGTATTCATGAAAAGAAGCGACATCTTGTCGCTGGTGTAAATTTATATTTTTTAATTATTTTCTGGTTTTAATGTTAAAATACAAAATGTAATCTGATGTATGGAAGTGAAGAGTGGTGTTGGAAAAAAGAAAAATGAAAGTAGACTGAATGCAGTTGAAATGCGGAGGTGCACAAATGTCGAAATTGGAGTAGAGTGAAAGGCTGAGATAAGCATTATCGACAAAATTTGAGAAAGGCTTTTACGATGGTTTAGTCATGTGGAGCGAGTGAGTGATGAAACAAAGGCTAAGATAAGTTAAAATGCAAGTGTGTATTTTTTTTTCTTCTTTTAAAAGCGTTCATAAGTACGGCAGATTATGTAAAATTCCACAAATTCTTAATAAAATTCGGTTTTTTAATTTAGTTTCCTCTATGGATTATATTAATTGGACTAAATAAATTATATTTGATAACAATTTGCAAAAAAATATCAAAAAGAAAACCAACTCTAGAAGCTGGATGCAAGCTCTATCCGTCCCCAGTTCCACCTCAAACCTAAGAAAAATTTCCTTCCCAGTAGGGTGGTTTCAGACTGGAACAAGTTGCCAGGCCTAGTTGTCCACTCCACTACGGTCAACCAGTTCAAGTTTAGATGCAGAAGGCAGACAAAAAGCAGTACAAAAGATATAGGCGCACCAGCAAAAGCTTTCTGCCTATAATAATAATAATAAAACTAATAACTTCTCATTAAATTTTCTCCAAAACTATGAGTCAAATAAAAAAAAATCGACTCCAAATACGAGGTAGATTCACTGGTTTCCCGTTTGTACATCGGGTTAAGAGCTCAAATTAACGTTTCTAAAAAAAAAATCGGATTGCTGATCTGTTATTGCTAATTACCTGTTTAAAAAAATGTATAACTGTTCATCTATTTGTATCGCAAGTTAAATAAATTTCCTTTATAATAAATATTTCCATAATTACTGTATTCCGATATATATTTCTGTAATATAACCTTTTATTAAAATGGTTTTAAATTTGCACATTATAATAAAGTCGACACGGTCCAACTTAGTCCCCACAAGCCGAGCCTGCTGAGAGCTCGGATTACGGTTAAGCCGTCTGAAGCGGGCATTACGGCGCAGGACCGGGTGTAATTAGGCGTCTCCATTCCTCGCGACCGCTGAAGGGCTCTCATACTAGTTATTCTTCTACTAAATAACGAAAAATTACACAACTATTTTAATTTTGTCTAAAATTTTATTGTTAATTTAATATTTTTATTTCTTTTATTTTTGTGTGCATGAGAAGATGTACGAATGCGGCTGAAGCAAGGGAAGTGTGCCAGGATAGAGTGGTGTGGCGTTCTACTCCTTCTGCCTACCCCTTCGGAGAAATGGCGTGATGGTTATTTAATTTTTTATCAACATTTTTTTGGCTCTTCCATTATTTTTTTAATAGTTTTTTTAAATATATTTGTAATATATGTATAGTACAATGTATAGTTACTATAAAATATTTCATCTATGATACCTAGGTCAGGCGCTGAAGCGTAAGACTGATCATCTTGCTTTCATGTAACAAATTATCACCATTATGCACCATTTGGCGCGGATAAGGTAGAGTAGAAGTATTTTTTTTAAATATTTTTTTTGTATTTAAATGTTAAATAAATAAATATTATAGTGACAAAGACAGGTCATAAACCCTGTAAACGCTTAAATATCCACATTCCCGTTCGTAAATATCTTCTTCTTCTCAATTGAAATATAAATAAATAATACAAGAGTAATAACTAAAGCTAGCTTTATACGGGGCTGTGTACAGTTTCCTGTGCAGTCTGAAAACTGTCCCGTATAACATCTGTATGTAAAACTGTATGGGCAACGCGACGTTGTGCTGACATCATGGTTAATGTTTTTTATGAGAAACGTTTAAGTAGATATATGGTTTATTGTATGCCTGTAAAAACATAAAAAAAACAAATAACATGTTTACATTATAGCTATATTAACAATTTCCTGTGCGCAAACATACGATAATAATTTACAATCGTGATTAAAAATACACATATTTAGCGTGTCTTTTTACAGACTGCACAGTTTTCTGAACAAGAAAATGTTCAGTTTTCTGTCCCGTTTAAAGTCCGCATTAGTTTTTATTTCTCTGTGTTGATCTGACACTTGGTATTTATCTTTTTCCACAAGTTTCCAATTGACTTGTAACTTTTTCTTCTGCACGTGACCAAGATCGGGTTAAATATTGTGAAATTCAACTTCGGGAAAGTTTCGGAACAATGAGACGATTGGCTGGTCGGCCTTGAAAATGGAAACTTTCAAGACTGAAAATGGGAACTTTCAAGAAACTAAAAATGAAAACATCAAAGCCGGACAAAAACAGCTCTACGTTAAATTTTTATTCTTCAACTAATTGTACATTGGCGTACATTGGCGATTTTTCTGATACTGATAATATAATATGCAATATCTTCCAATCAACCCAAAAACAGGGTGGTGTGAATGGGTCATAGTTTACGTAGACATGATGAATGGATGATGCCAGGGACGAAATGTTAAATGGTTTGACAGGGGGGTAATGAGACCAGCGTGGAATGTGGATCTGATACATAATTACTAGTAATTTTTATTTGTTCAAACGGTTTGTCGGAATCTGGGTGTCGCGTTGGAAAATCCTCAGGGTCGCTGCATGAGCTGCTTCTGAATGTGCGCTAACTTCGGTTTTGGACTGTGCTTCCTTTCGAGCGGAAGGCACTGCGTGTATGTGCTGTCCTCCCCTTGCGGGGTTGGTGCTATGGACCCTCCTCTCTTTCTTTGTCCACTGGCTTCCCAGTTCTTCTCTTGTTACTTTTGTTTGTTATTATTTCTTTTGTATATACGTGTATTATGTGTAAATTACTTTTTACCTGTAATGATTTTGGTTACTTTTTCATTGTTTTGTTTAATATGTACATATTTTTGTAACTTTTCTGAATAAATCAAACGGAGATACCGAGGAGGGTAACCTTAGAGGGGGTAGGGGGGGAAATAAATATGTCCTCCTCCCCCCTCACTAAACTGCATAGAGTAGATGAAATAGTAGAATATTTTTCCTCTATGTGCAGCTGTAGCTCAAGCACAGATAACTATCGACGTAGTTAAAAGCGTGCTATTCACGTGCTATTGCTAACGGATTGGAGCAGCATGATCCCAATGACATAACGTTTAATACCGCGAGCATTGACGATCTGGAGCCGAGCGGAGCCGAGCGGTGTGTATTTTTTTTTTTCTTCTTTTAAAAGCGTTCATAAGTACGGCAGATTATGTAAAATTCCACAAAATTCTTAATAAAATTCGGTTTTTTAATTTTAGTTTCCTCTATGGATTATATTAATTGGACTAAATAAATTATATTTGATAACAATTTGCAAAAAAATATCAAAGAAAACCAACTCTAGAAGCTGGATGCAAGCTCTATCCGTCCCCAGTTCCACTCAAACCTAAGAAAAATTTCCTTCCCAGTAGGGTGGTTTCAGACTGGAACAAGTTGCCAGGCCTAGTTGTCCACTCCACTACGGTCAACCAGTTCAAGTTTAGATGCAGAAGGCAGACAAAAAGCAGTACAAAAGATATAGGCGCACCAGCAAAAGCTTTCTGCCTATAATATTAATAAAACTAATAACTTCTCATTAAATTTTCTCCAAAACTATGAGTCAATAAAAAAAAAATCGACTCCAAATACGAGGTAGATTCACTGGTTTCCGTTTGTACATCATCGGGTTAAGAGCTCAAATAACGTTTCTAAAAAAAAAATCGGATTGCTGATCTGTTATTGCTAATTACCTGTTTAAAAAAATGTATAACTGTTCATCTATTTGTATCGCAAGTTAAATAAAATCCTTTATAATAATATTTCCATAATGTATTCCGATATATATTTCTGTAATATAACCTTTTATTAAAATGGTTTTAAATTTGCACATTATAATAAAGTCGACACGGTCCAACTTAGTCCCCACAAGCCGAGCCTGCTGAGAGCTCGGATTACGGTTAAGCCGTCTGAAGCGGGCATTACGGCGCAGGACCGGGTGTAATTAGGCGTCTCCATTCTCGCGACCGCTGAAGGGCTCTCATTACTAGTTATTCTTCTACTAAATAACGAAAAATTACACAACTATTTTAATTTTGTCTAAAATTTTATTGTTAATTTAATATTTTATTTCTTTTATTTTTGTGTGCATGAGAAGATGTACGAATGCGGCTGAAGCAAGGGAAGTGTGCCAGGATAGAGTGGTGTGGCGTTCTACTCCTTCTGCCTACCCCTTCGGAGAAATGGCGTGATGGTTATTTAATTTTTTATCAACATTTTTTGGCTCTTCCATTATTTTTTTAATAGTTTTTTTTAAATATATTTGTAAATATATATGTATAGTACAATGTATAGTTACTATAAAATATTTCATCTATGATACCTAGGTCAGGCGCTGAAGCGTAAGACTGATCATCTTGCTTTCATGTAACAAATTATCACCATTATGCACCATTTGGCGCGGATAAGGTAGAGTAGAAGTATTTTTTTTAAATATTTTTTTTGTATTTAAATGTTAAATAAATAAATATTATAGTGACAAAGACAGGTCATAAACCCTGTAAAACGCTTAAATATCCACATTCCCGTTCGTAAATATCTTCTTCTTCTCAATTGAAATATAAATAAATAATACAAGAGTAATAACTAAAGCTAGCTTTATACGGGGCTGTGTACAGTTTCCTGTGCAGTCTGAAAACTGTCCCGTATAACATCTGTATGTAAAAACTGTATGGGCAACGCGACGTTGTGCTGACATCATGGTTAATGTTTTTTATGAGAACGTTTAAGTAGATATATGGTTTATTGTATGCCTGTAAAAACATAAAAAAACAAATAACATGTTTACATTATTAGCTATATTAACAATTTCCTGTGCGCAAACATACGATAATAATTTACAATCGTGATTAAAAATACACATATTTAGCGTGTCTTTTTACAGACTGCACAGTTTTCTGAACAAGAAAAGTTGTCTGTCCCGTTTTTCATTAGTTTTTATTTCTCTAAAGTCCGCATTATCTTTTTATTTCTCTGTAACTTTTTATTCTGACCACGTAAGATTAAGATTGGTATTTATCTTTTTTCCACAAGTTTCCGATTGACTTTGTAACTTTTTCTTCTGCACGTGACCAAGATCGGGTTAATATTGTGAAATTCAACTTCGGGAAAGTTTCGGAACAATGAGACGATTGGCTGGTCGGCCTTGAAAATGGAAACTTTCAAGACTGAAAATGGGAACTTTCAAAAACTGAAAACGAAAACATCAAAGCCGGACAAAAACAGCTCTACGTTAAATTTGTATTCTTCAACTAATTGTACATTGGCGTACATTGGCGATTTTACTGATACTGATAATATAATATGCAATATCTTCCAATCAACCAAAAGAGGGTGGCGTGAATGGGTCATAGTTTACGTAGACATGATGAATGGATGATGCCAGGGACGAAATGTTAAATGGTTTGACAGGGGTAATGAGACCAGCGTGGAATTTGGATGTGATGCATAATAGAGGACAAAATTATTTTAGATGTTTTTTCTACATAAAAATATTTCATTTTATTAAAAAAAAACAATAAAAAAAAATCAGAGTCGATTTAACCCAGATTTTAGGTATATTTGGAAAAATAATTTATTTTTACGTTAAACATATTTTATTAATTTATACAGGTATGAAATTGCATTAAATTGATTTATATTTTTATTAATTAGTACTACATAATGTACATAATTGCATTAAAAAATATATTTATATATGGCAACAATTTTTTTAATCCCCATATACCTACATCTATTTTTTAGGTATTTCCAAGATTTTTAAAAACTATAAATATGAAACTTTTATATACTTTTACATGTATTTCTGCATATAAATAATAGCCAAATTATTAAATAATTAAAAAACTCACATTTTATTCTTAACATTTATTAGTTACCTATCCATAAACCCATACGAGAAATAACAAGAAAGCTTAAAACTGCTAGAAATAGTCATGATCTCTGATTATTTTAAACGGGTGACAAGGTCTATTCAAATAATTATTGACAGATATTTTGTAGAAAATATTTATTCAAAAATCATTACTACAAATAATAAGTAATACATACAGATTACAGTAAAAAAATCTTATCTTATAAGTAGGTATTACAATATTTAAACAATTCTACATTTTAAAAATTGGGATGTTTGGGATAAAAATTCAAAACAACTTACAATTTACAAAAATTAATATGTAACAAACGAACTGCCAGTTCCACTGCTGTTGCCAATTCACTAACACTTCGCGATTCCACCAGGTCTTTGATTTTCCTTTTTTTTTTACTTCAATTGTGATTCTTCGAAGTCCTTCCTGGGTCTACCAATAGGCCGATCGGCGTCAAATGGTGGTTGTGATGATGTGGAAGCCTCCGAAGCGTTAAAATGAACGCAAAACTGGAAGTCCTCGCCGTTCAACCAGCTCTCGTTGTTTTTTGAAAACCTTTCCTTTTTACTATGGCATGTTTTCCATTTTTCGTCAAATTTTTGCGATATACTCGCTATTTTCAATTTCATTTTCTTTATGGACTTAACAACAACATTGCTAATATTAAATTTTGATGACAGCATAAAAAATAGTTTTGTATTTCTGTCATCTTTTACATGTTTTACCCACTCATCGAAAAAAATCCACTTTTTTTATAGTGTAAACACGTTCTGAAAAAAAATTAAAATAAAAAAAAGGCAAAATAAAGCAAATAGGTTTTTTACATTATTTGAAAGTTTAATATTGTAGGTTCAATATGTATAGTAAATAAATTTGGTAATCTCTGGTAGCCGTTAGTTACAAGCCTTTAAATTTAAAAAATACAGTTTTTTTTTTTTTTTTTTCCTCATTTTTAATTTTTCATTTTTCACTGTTTAAATATAGTAAACGATTATTTTTTTTTTGTGAAAAAATAAACTTCTTACCTTCAAATATAGAATCCATTTTTTTTATTTTTTTCTAAAATCACTACGTAAAGCACAAGATGTTTTCATAGGTGACACAAAATCGATACTAATTGATGCATGCAAATGCATTTACCTGAAACCTTCACTTTGTCCCCCGATGACTCACGACCATGGAATATTTGGCACTAATGATTCTTGGAATAGTGACTTATAAGGGGTTGTTTACAATATGACATCCCTTATTTTAGGAAATATTGAAATGACTTTTGTCTTCCTAGCTAGTTCTACTCGAATCACAGTGGGTTTGTCGGAATCTGGGTGTCGCGTTGGGAAATCCTCAGGGTCGCTGCATGAGCTGCTCCTGAATGTGCGCTAACTTCGGTTTGGACTGTGCTTCCTTTCGAGCGGAAGGCACTGCGTGTATGTGCTGTCCTCTTCTTGCGGGGTTGGTATTATGGACTCTCCTCTCTTTCTCCGTCCACTGGGAAGTCTTCTCTTGTTACTTTTGTTTGTTATTATTTCTTTTTGTATATACGTGTATTATTTTATTTTTTTATTTTATTTTATTTAACCACCTCAACAGGCCAGGAGGCCCAATTACAGAGGGGAACAACGTCACAAACACCCAGAATTACTTTTTACCTGTAATGATTTTGGTTACTTTTTCATTGTTTTGTTTTATATGTACATATTTGTAACTTTTCTGAATAAATCAAACGGAGATACTGAGGGGGGTAACCTTAGAGGGGTGGGGGAGATATAAATATATCCTCCTCCCCCCTCACTAAACTGCATAGAGTAGATGAAATAGTAGAATATTTTTTTCTCTATGTGCAGCTGAAAGAGAGTCCTCCAGGACTCTATAACAGCTGCGGGTGGATGGTGGGTTCTTTATCCCCCCCTCAGTTTACGTAGACATTATTCACAGCTGTTAGTTTGAGCAGATATTACTTGTACAACAATTTCGATTCATCATCATCATCATCATCCTCATATCATATCCGCTCCCTGTCTGAAGCATATGGATTCCAAAAACCGCTTCCAAGCCAAGCGATCGGCCGCCAGTTTCCGTGCATCCTTCTAAGACAGATTCACGTCCCGCAGCTCTGACGCAAACTGCCTACGGATTGTAAACAGTGACGCCGAGAACCTGATGCCTTGTAAAATAAGCCCTATGTTTATTTTTTGCAGATTCGAAGTGAAAACGGGCGAAGACAACCTGAAATAATATTAAGGAATTGTTTATTATATTGTAGGTATACGAGTATTCCAAGTCCCAGTAGGTTTACTCAAAAGATCCGACAGGTGATTTCCTGGCCTACCCATTCCCTATGTCCGAAAATGATAAATTGAAGTTAAGGGTGATTTGATGTATTGTATCTCCGTGTATTTATTTATTCACTTTTGTACTACGGTTTTACCTCTGTTGGGGCTTTGTATTACGGAAAAGGTATTGCTAGAGGGAAGTTCTCTGTTCTTGTTATATTTTCTTTCCTTTGTATTCCATTATGACTTTGATTGACTCAAAGCTCGCTGTTTGATCAGAAAAATAATTGAAAATTTAATTTGATATGCGTATATAAGTATAATTCAATAAAAATAACAAAGGCAATACCATGTAAAAATTGGTAAATGTATATAACTATTACAACTACTTT
>JAGVSP010004283.1:0-38223 GCA_022494985.1 Micrasema minimum
GAATGACGGCTTCGAGCAATAAATATTGGCGAAAAATAAGTCAACTGGATCGTAAATTCATCCCACAAAGTCATACTTAAACTCAGTAATCGATGATATTTTGTTTACTTCGTCTAGCATCAAAATTTTATAGCTTTATGCGTACTTTATACGGTACAGAAAACTACACAGTTTCTTGGGCAGTTTGCAAACTTGGAGTGGAATATTTAATTGAATAAATATTGAAATAAATGTTTTTTTTATGTAAACGTTTAAATATTGCTACATAGAACACTTTTTAAAAACTTTTATTAAAAACTACTTCTAGTTGTACTTAGCTGTAACCTAATAACCTTACCCAATACACCGAGATAAAAATCGTATTAAAATAAGGATTGCATTTAGTAAAATTTTTGACACATTATTTTTTTTAGTCGCCTGATTCGCAGCGTCCAAATGATATTACTTAGTGTCCTGATTATATTGATTGGCGTCCTGATAAAAGTATCGGAACGCCCAATGATTTATGAGGTATGTAAAAATAATTTATTAAAAAAATTTAGTTCTTTATTAGGACGCTATTTATTCTTTTTATAACCAAATTGTTGGTACCTTATTTTTGTAAAAATATCTATAAGTATTGATATTTTATTTAAAATTCTTGTTATTGTGGATAACGAAAATTTAGTTTTTTTCAGTGTACGTAGATTGAAAACTTTTACTACATAAATAAATATATTGGCGGAACTGCATTCTAATTATATTTAAATTTTAATCGTTTGTTGTCTATTTCTCTATAAATATTAAAAAATGCTTCTAATGTTGTTAGTAAACTAAATCCAAACCTATAATCTACAGAAGCTACGTTTTTTGCTACTATACCCAAGTAATAATGTACTTACTGTATTTTTTTACTTTTGTATTAGACGTATTTTACGATGCAGACGAATAATTTAATTTTTTTATATTTTATTTTGCAATAAATTTAATCTTATTTAAAAAAAATTATGCCACTTCTTTTATTTGAAAATTAGTAGTATTTCTATTTCTACAGAACTTTTCTATTTCAAAAAATGGTATCAAGAATATTGTTTGTCGATGTATCAATGTATCAAAGTACCTTTTTTCATGAATAATTCCCGTATCCTGATTATTGTAAAAGCCTTATAGAGCTTTTGACCTCCATCAAATCTTCGGTCATAAATGTCATGTAGGTACCTTGGCTTTGATTTTCTAAGGCTTTATCGATTTTCATACATCCATTATACGTAGAGGGCTTATGTTCCACCTTTATCAGAGAGTTTTTATGATTTTATTCATTTTGTGCTGGGAATGACAGTTTCTAAACTGTAATAATAAATAAATATTAGGTACCTAACTATTTGAACCATTGATGTTTTGTACAGATTAACAAAATGCGCTTAAAAATATGCAAAAACTTATCAATAATACCATAGGTACATTAATTTGTTATTTTAGAATAAATTTTTTTTAAATGTTTTCATGTAAATAAAGCATATTTATCTTACTGGATAATGAATCAAAGCGGTCAGTTAATCGATTACGCTCATAAGCCCTGTAAATACCAAATAAACTTTCACATTCCACATTTGTTTTTATGATTCCTCTCCCAGTATGAATTCGATCTGAAAAAAACGCTTTTTACCTACCTTCTTATAAATAGGTACTAAATCAAAGTAACAATTTTTAAAAACGTGATTTTCTCAATAGCTTGCTCATACTTACATTCAAAATAGCTAAATAGCTGTACTTAAAGAAAGGATTATTCCATTATTTATATTAATATCACTCACTTTGCAAATCATTGTAAGATATGTCATCACAAGGCATTGTTGAAACTAGTTAGCATTTGTTTTAAATAAGGTGAATCATATTACAAAGTTGTTTTATTTCATTTCAAAAAGGATTATTCTCATTATTTCGGTTAAAATTTACCATATTCCTTAATTTTTTCAGCTCTCCGGCGATTCATAAAAAATATTTTAAATTCCATTCCTATCATTTAGATTTTAAGTACCAATTCTAAAGTTAACCTATTTATAAATAATGAAAGTTTTATTCGAGCTTTATAGGCTCGTAATAAAGGCTTTCAGAGCAATTTCACTTTGAAGTATTGTGAGCTTATAAAGAATTTCCAGGAAATTTAATTTTCCTCGTCAAAGCAACAGAATCTTAAGTCCGTCTATGTCTATGTTAAAACATACATCAGAAACATATTACTTCAAAAGTTTTTTCTAATCAATAAAAATGTTAAAAGGAACGTGTATAATATTTACCAATAAATTGAGGGGCAATAAGGCTGAGAGCGTTTTAGGCTCACAAAAGTTTTCCGCCCAATTTACCAATGTTGTCTAAATATACCTTTATATACTAACTTCACATTAATCATTTTTTATATATTCTTATACGGGCTTAAATTTTCGATAGTATTCGAGTCTTATTCATCCGATGGAAAAAATGTCAATCATCCGTAAATATATTTTTAAGATCGTCTGGTGAGGATAATCATATCTATCAAAAAAGTTTTGGCAAAAGAATAAGAAATTAATGGGTATTAATTTAAATATTCGGTTATCATCTTGACGTATAAAAAAGGGTGGTATCATTTAGCAGAACCTTTCAAAAAGTACAAATACAATCAGATATACATATAAAACAATTACATTTGGTGAATTTTAAAAATGTTTCGTCATACAATAAACTCTTTATCGTGTAGATACATGCCCTTAACTGTACTTGGTGCACCAATGCAGTACCCTATGCACCATTTGGCGAGAGTAGTACTAGCAGTAGTAGATTCTTGAAAACATTTTTAAAATTCAATTGGGTCTTCCCGATTTTTATTTTTGATTTCAAAAAAAATATTGAAAAAAATTACAATATCAAAGGATTTTTTTAAAATTTTTACGATGTCATATGAATTTTCTAGCGCGGTTTGAAATAGCACTTTTTCAAATCGCTCGCAAAATCCTCCATTAGGCGCGCATGCGGTGTGACGTCACAGCAATATAGGCGCTCACTACGGAATGAATTTCCCGCCTTTCACGGTGGACGGGAATGACGGGCGTTTAAAGTCATTCGTATTTTCGTGTTTTTAAAACATAAATTTATAAATGAAAACAAAACATTTGATCGTTGTGTTTTATATAGTTGGAATTGTAAAAATATAATATACTTTAAATATTTATAACGTTTTCAAGGCTATTCACGCTATCGGGAAGAACCCTATTGTGAAATCTCTCATTCTCAAACAATCTTACTTGTTAAGTTTCCTGATGGAGGATTTGAGGGCTCCGAAGTCCGGCCGGTCTTGCGGCTCATCAGCCCAGCACTTCTTCATCAGCTCGCCACCCTCTCGTTCTCGCAGTCCATGGGTTCGATGTAGGGCCGGAGAACCTCACCCTTGGGGCCTACGCCCGGGGGCGCAATGCCAGATTGCACGGCCTCCACTATTTCTGAAAGGAAATAATATGATAATAATTTATTTATAAAATAAATTTTCATAATTTTAAATTTATAATATTAACAGAGACAGAGAAACTCTGGAAACGAGTGTGGATTATCTAGGCGTTTACAGGGGCGTATGACCTGCCATTGGCTGGGACAAATTACCAATAGAACTTCCGAAATTTGTCATGTAATACATCAAGTGGCTACTCAACCCATTTTGACATCGTTATTTAAGATCACTCGTCTAATTTATTTACATAGAACTAAATTTCTATTCTCACGGGGAAATATTAACACGGAAAGATACATTACTCTATCTGTATCTCATTTTTTTTTTTTATCACCGATGCCACTGAAGGCTAGGGAACATGGAAGGTAACACGGTACAGTACGTCCCGTCACGTCACAGATGTGTGATTTAGACTTTTAATTCACTGACTGAAAATAATACGGCACTGACGCAGGATTTGCTTTATTTTTGTGATCATATGTACAGAAAAAATAGCATTCCTCGAGTAAACTGTACCTCTCGGAGACAAACAGAAGTCCTTCCCCAGCCAGAATGCCCCATTTTCGCAGTACTATTTCATGGACGATGATCCCGAAAGAGTAAACATCCCCCTTCTGGGTGCCCTCGGGGGGGCGGGACTCCATCCTCATCAGCTCTGGAGCTGTCCACAGCTGTCCTGGAATAAAACAAAATAAAAGAAGAACGCCAGAGGGTGAGAGGATATAGTTTTGTAGAAAGAAGGTTTTATTTTGTGATTTCCTTTAAAAAAAACTTATATTTTTTACCTGTTGAAGGTTCCCCTAAAATTTTTGTTTATGTACAAATAATGTACATATTTGTGTAAGAAGGTACGTGAATTTTCTCATTAAAATGGTACATTTACTTTTATATACTCGCATATAGATGAAAACGGTCAAATATTATTTGACCTAAAATTGGCTGAAGAGTTTCACGAGTCAAAAAAAATCAATTAAGAATTGTCACCTAAAAATCAATTAACCCTTTTTAAAATAATAATACGGAATATTCAGTTTTTTGATTGCCAAAAAACTGAATAATTGCATTGTTGCTTACCTTTTCTTTACCTTTCTTTGACAAATTCTCAATAAATTCAGGTTGATCGCTTTCTTAACAAGAAAAAAAGGCTTGCCTTTATTAGGTATTAAAAAGCATTTTAAAATACCACTCAAACATTTAAAAATCCTAAAACGATAATAAACTATTTATACCTATTTAATAATTTGTGGCGTTAATGATGTTAAAATATTTTTATAAAATCTTAATTTAACACACACACACTCACACATTCCTACATTTTACTACACACAAATAAAATAAAGTAAAATAAACTAAAATAAAATAAAATAATGTGGGGTACTTACTTCTCCAATACGCGTGTGACTCCGGGTCTTCCGTCTCTTCACTTGGAGTCCTCAGACTATGCATGCCAAAGTCAGTTATCTTCAGCACAAATCTGCTGTCCACCACACAGTTGGATGACTTCAGGGGAGCCGTGGGATTTTGATATCGGTGCCATGGAGATGGGACAACCCTGAAAAAACAGACAAACAAATAAATAAAAATGTGGTACTCCAAGCATATTTTGGTACCTACCTCATTTCATTTTTCAAATAATTATTTACAGTTTACTTGGATTGAATTTTAATATTTTCCAGTCCGGCAGTAATAGACCACAAAAATATCTAAAATTATTTTTCTCAAGTTGTTTCTCTATAAATTAGGCCCCAATTGCTCTGTGGGAATGCTTAGTGGTTAGACTTGATTAATATTTTTATGGGAACCTTCAGTTCAACAAATAATTTATAAAGAAAAAATTTAAAAAATTATGCATTGCCAATAATTTATTCAAAAGAGATATTTTAATGAATACTTTATCCTTATAAATAATTCTCGATCGAAACAATGAATCATTCGCCATAGACTATTTCATCCTTAAATATTATACTAGCTTGCCGGCATGACAGATGGTGTTTTGCCCTTTCTGCAAATTTTGTATTAATATTGAACAATTGTTTATTATCCTCCCTAACTGATTCTAAAAATAAGCGATCGCGTAGAACTGGACCCAATCATTTTTTCAATCTTATTTGATAAAATAGGAAATATTACCCCTTACCCTGATTATATCATGCATCAAGCTGACTTTGAACATTCCAATCAAGCTTGAACGATTCATTCTACAGGATGTCCTGCAGGGACCCCTTGGGACAGTACTCCGTCAGATGCAGACACTGCGGCGGGTCCACACAGGCTCCATAGAACCTGACGAGGTGGTCGTGCTGCAGGTCCTTCATCTTCTTCAGCTCAGGAGCAGAGGCCTGGTCAGGGTCTATCCTGGTCCTATCCACCTTCTTGATTGCCACCTTGCAGCCCTTGTAGAAGCCCACAGGGTACGAACACCTGGCGCTCCCCAGGAGAGAGAGGTTGTCTTCTGAGATCATTGTCTGCAAAAAGAAGCAAGTGTAATTAATACTACTATGGGGTAATGCTTTCCCTTCTTCACTTCTTATCTCAGTTCTTCGTACGGGTTGGTAGTAATAACTAATATATAGTGATCGGGGTAGAAACTAACGTTTCCCTACTACTGTTAATTTTGGCCGCCTCTGGTTGGTTTGGGTGTTGGAACAATGACAATAAGCCGAGACAGTGGTTTTGGGGCAATGAAAGCATTTGTTCGCGTACATAAAGTATATTCATCCGTATTTTTATCACATTAACAATTTTAATATCGCGTATAGCTTGTTGAAAAAATCGGCAGAGTTGGCTGGACTCAAAAAATACTCAATAGTCTTTAAAAACAGTCTAGGGAAAGGGTGGGGCTGTCTCCGCTCCTCTATGGTGCATAAAAGCACTGCATAGATACACCAAGTGCAGTTATCTTGATCACTTGTTATATGAACAGCAAGATCAGTAACATACTACTACTACTTTCCCTTATCCGCACTCAATGGTTCATATAGCACTGCATCACAACACCCAAGTGCAGGTGCGTCAATGAAGAAAATCCTAAGCTAGGTAAAAAATTTATGTGTAAAGAAAGTCTTACGCGTCCGCACAGTCCGAGTATCACACATTTTTCCCACAAACATCATGTAAGATTACGCAGAGAACATCATAGTATAAGCTTCAATCGAGTGGCGCACAGTTTAACCCGCGCTGTGCAAGCGGGTTTCCTGCAAGGCATCGACCCTTCCGAATAAAAATATGTAGATATGTGAAAAAGAGCATTAATTTTTTTATTGACTCCATCGGGAATCAAACCCGCAACCACATGCTTACCCACTACACGTAACACGTATACCGTTTTATAACACGCAAAATAAAATATTGTAATAATTAAGCTTTTTATACGCGAGAGATTAGAAAATTAAGGCACAGGTATTAATATCTAAAACCTAATGACCCTGTCCTAACTACTTTAATTGGTCATAACCAGATAATTATTACTATCATTAGTTTTCTAACTCGAGCCATTAGGGATAACTGTTTACTAGTTACAATATATTATACAGGGTCTCATTAATAGGCCTTTGAACTATGAGAGGTCTTAATATTATTTGATATCCCAACAGAGAAGGAAAAAACTCTGGAAATGAAACGAAAAAATTTACTGATAGTAAACAATACGTATTTACGGTACACTGTGTATTTTAGCCTCAATTTTTTAGCTTCAATTTTTCATATGTACGAACGAAAAATTAATGGCCCGAACTTTCAGTTTTCAGTTGGTATTATTTTGTATTAAATTATAAGTGTGATAATCGGGATTTCTAGACTCTTTATTGAATTTAGCTTTTGCAAAACACTAAGCTTTGTTATGTAATGTTGCTGCTTTCTCTAAAGCTTGAAAACATGCATAAAATTATTATTTTTATTATTCGTTCTCTACTTTTTTAAATCCAAAACTTTTTACAGCTTTATTTTTTGCAGTATTTAACTACAACTAATTCGACTACTCTCTTTTTATCTGCACCCAATGGTGCTAAGGCACGCGCATTGGTGCAGTATTTAAAGTAATATAAAAATTGGACGAACTAAGATCAATCAAACATTATTTACACTAAAAAGCCGAAAAGTTATTAGTATTAAACCAATCACATTATCATCATCATCCCATATCCGCTCCCTATGTAGAGCATATGGAATCCAAACTGCCTCCAGGCCAAACGATCGGCCGCCAGCTCCGTGCATCCTCCCAAGCAAGGTCCACGTCAATTAATAAAAAAAAGGTTTATTAAAAATTGACAGTTAAGACTGCCATTTTTGCTTTTATGCAATTACTACCTACACTGAACTTGATGCAACCAATACAGAACCCTATGCACCATTGGGTGCAGATAAGGGAGAGTAGTAGTAGTAGTAGTAGTAAAATCCTGCTAAAATAGAGCTGTAAAAAGCTCTGGATAAAAAAAGCTTAGAAGCTTAAGGGGACGGTTTATAAACACTCGTTCGAAACCGTTTGATATACCTTCTTACTAATCGGGTAATATTTGGTACAAAATGTCTGGAATATTACCTGATTAGTAAAACCAAGAGTTATAAACGGATGTTTGTAAAACCGGCCCTTACTAATCGGATAATATTTGGTATAAAAATGTCTGAAATATCACTGATTAGTAAACAAGCGTTACTAACGGGTGTTTATAAAACCGGCCCTTAATGTAAGACGAATAAGGGAAAGGAAGGGATGTATATAACAACATATAAGAATCCTTTTTGTTCTAGCGGTTTAAATTTTAAGAAACACGTCTTATTTACTCTGTCAAAATAAACAGTCGGATGCTCTATTCCGTTTACTGTGTTTCACTGCTGAAGTTGCAGACACCTAAACTACCCCCGGGGAATAAAAAAGTAGTCAGAATAGGGATTTGTTTACGTACTACTTGATATTAGTTTATTCTCCAAGACGAGTTGAAGAAACACGAGAGGAAATTCTGACTTGGATTACACATATGATTCTAACTTTTGACTGAACGGTGCATGTTTGGAATATTTACATCTAATATCTATATAATACTATAAATATAAATAAAAGCATCAAATTTAGCTAGTTGCTCAAGTAAATACACGTATCTTGGGAAAGGGGAGGTATTATTGTAATTATGTAGGTATTGTGTTATAGGTAATCTAGTTAAACTTTCTTCAAAACCTTTACCACAGCAATACCTAATTTAGTTTATATATTTAGGGTATTTTATGAGATTATTTGTTGTATATCACATGTTTTTAGGGCTAATATGATTTTTTTTCTCCTCCCTAAAATGGTATTAATATGAATTTTCCAATTTTTTTAATTAATGATAATGATAATGGTCCAAAACTCAAGTCAGACAACGTTGAAGTGTTGGAGAGGTATTATAATTATTTGAATGTCAATACGTCAATTTCGGTCTCGTAGGGGGCCAACATAAAATATTTATTTACATTTGGTTTTTATATTAATATTCATGTAATAAGATGATAAGAGACATGCACTTGATATAGCAATGGGAGTGCCCTATGCTCCTTTGGGTGCGGATAAGGAAAAGCAGTATAGTAATAGTTTCTATAATCCAGAATGAAAATGTTGCTCAATAGATGTTACATAAATACAAAATGCTAGCTAACTAACTTCCATCACGCTATTTCCCCCGTAGGGGTAGGCAGAGAGGATAGAACGCCACACCACTCTGTCCTGACATATTTCCTTTGCTTCTCTACATTCATAAATCTTCTAATGCACATACGCCAATTATTACGACTTTTCAGATGTCCACTTTCAGTACTTGTCGTAATTTGTCATGCCATGTCTTTCTCGGCCTTCCTCGGCTTCTACATCCGTTAAAAATAATGATTGTATTCTATTATATAAAAATTTGCATGACACTAAAGATAATAATAAATAGAATAAACAAAAAACATGAATGTCATGTCTTCATTGCAAATTGTGTGTAATATGAAAATTTGCATGGTACTAAAAATATTAAGGGTGCTTGTTTTTAAGGTCTTATGTAGATGAAAAAATTTTTAAGAATGCGAATATTTTCATACATTGTAAGGCAAGCTTTTCAAAATTATCGATAATCATCTATAATTATTTGATATTAGGTAATTTATATAGGTATATAGGTAATTTTGTTTTCTTAAATTTTAATGTACAAACAATTTTGTTGTTAAAGTCAAACTCAAACAACATAATATAAGGTTTGGGAAAACCATTTACCCTCTGCCTTTTGTTGCAGCAAAAATACCTACAGACTGTATTATTAGTCATCATCATCATCAGTACCATATCCGCTCCTATGTGGAGCATATGGATTTCACAAACTGCCTCCAGCCAAGTTATCGGCCGCCAGCTCCCGTGCATCCTCCCAAGTCAAGTCCGCGTCCCGCAGTTCTGATGAAAACTGCTGACAAATTGTCAACAGCGGACAACCAGGACGCCGAGAACCTGATGCCTTGTAAAAATAGGCAAGCATGTTCAAGGCTCTCAGGAGGCATACGTAGTATATGGCCTAGGCCAGCCGAAACGCCTTTGCCGGATGACAGTAGATACCAATGGTTGCTGTGTCGTTGCCTCACCTCTGTGTTCCTTACAAAGTCAAACCACCGCACACCTAATATTATATTATAATAGAATATTAGGTGTGTAATATAGTAGTTTATATCAAACGTTTTTAGTGAGTTTGCCCGACTACTTGAACGAATATAACAAATGTGATATTTTTATATTCGACAAAATATTTTCAGAAAATATACTTTTTATTGATGCTCAAGGCCCTCCACATAATAATATATAACTGATTTATGTACTTTTATCAGTTTTTCTTTTCATCTTCTTGTTTGATAAACCAATAATACCAAATAAACCATTACATATTAAATGCCAACATATTTATCTATAGAATGAGATTTTTTATTTCGTCATTGGCATAAATGAACGGGTAATGGCCCAACGTGTAGCGTCGCGGTCTCTGAGTCCAGAGATCGTCGGTTCGAATCCCCACTTCGACACGACTCGATTCCTATTTTCAAGCACAAGCCGCTTACGGTTTATTGAAAATAGTATTAAGAAATTGAAATATGTGCAAATATCATAAGATTGCATAGATTTCTTTTTTTCATTAAAAAAAAAAAAAAATGATTGGTAAAAAATTTTACGGGATTTTTATTTTTATAGAAGCATCTCGAATCTACCACTAGACCACAACCCGGTTCGGGATCATCAATAATTCCTTTTAACATTAAAGTACTCTAATTTTATGTAGTATAAACATAAAATTTACAACAGTCAAAAGGTAAAAAAAGAAAGATAAGGGAGTAACAACATCTTAATAACCGAGAAAAATGTCTTCAAAGAAAAAATTAACACTTCATTGTAAAATTATTTCGCTACAAATCATTTTTAAGTTCATATCACAAATTTATTGTGAATAGAGGTGGTTAAAGAATAGTATAAATTTTAAAACATAATATGTTAATAGAAAAACAGAATATTATTCTCTTTTACAGACATTTACTTAAATCTTCACATATTAAATCTACACCTACTAAACTATGTTTGATGGATGATCATTAAATGTGAGATATTGACATATTTTCAAACACCTTCTACGTACGTAATTCATACGCAAAGATTTAGATCGCATTTTTAAGAATGTATGTAGTAAGAAGGAGTATTTTTCTTTGTTTGGTCCTACCAAGCCAATTTCGTGGCTAAATTATATACAGTAGGTACATAATGACGAACAATAGACGCAAAGTTTTAATAACACTAAATTCTACAAAGCCACAAGCTTTTTTTTTAAAATAATTTTTCGAATATTAAACGTTATTTTTGTATCACGAGGTTTTTTTTCCACTAGTAACTACTAGAGATAAATTAAAAACTCTTGATCGAGTATTCACTCTCTTATTAAGCCTTTACTTACACAACAATTTTAGCCAAAGTCATTTCAAACAACTTACGTAGTTTTACATCTACATTTTTTAAGTAAAAAAGAAATCAAATAATTGTGATGTATCCACCTTCATAAACAGGTAAATATGTACATACGAGTTTTTTCAAGCACAACAAGTAGGTACTTGAAAGTGGTCATGTGAAAATTCAGAACAATCAGATAAAGATGTATCAATGTGGAGGAAGCAAGGGATGTGTGCAAGGATAGAAAGGCGTTCCATTCTCTCCGCCTACCTCTTCGGAAAAACAGAGTGATAGTTAATATGTTATTAATAGTAAAGAAAAATGTTTTGAGCTGTTTTTTTAGAGTTATTGGGAAAACTTTTCATTTGCACGTTGTTTAATAGAGTTTTTTTTAAATTCTACAAACGATTGATTTTGTTATAATTTGACATCTCAACAGAGACAAGAAATTTGTAAGGGAATATGGATATCTAGGCGTTTACAAAGCTTATGACCTGTCATTGGCTGGGTTAAGTGCATTTCACCTAGTATTTGATATCCATATCTGCCAATATACAGTAAAATGGCGCGACGCTTCACATGTGAACACTCTCTGTCATCCATTGAGAAAATTGCTAAGCATTTTAACAGAAACCTTTATGATTGCAAGTGAGATTCTTACCGAAGTATATCAACTACAAGGAAATGACTAAAGATGAATCTTCAAATTGAAGATTGATTTTGTATTTATCGACTGCGTCAGGTAACTCGGTAATACTCATTCATAATTCCATTCCTCGAATATGTTCCCATGAATTTCATGGGTGACTGGCGACAAAATTAGAATCAGCAGGAAAACATTTTCAGGATTTCGCACGGGTGCGCAATTACTACCGTTTTCCCCTTTTCAAATATTGAGAAAAATAATATTAAGTGAGAAAATATGGAAGAATTTGTTTGTTTTTCTAACACCAAATCATGATATCATTTTTCGTGCGGGTTATTTTTATTTTTGATGAAATTTATTTGTTCAATGAACTGAAAAATACGTACATAATTAAGTGACTGGTGAAAGCGATTTGGCTGAATGAACTACGGATGTCTTCACAAAACAATGCTTGCCCATATTACAAATCATCAGGTTTCTGCTATCCTGGACGCTCAATTCTTTGACAGTTTTTTACTGCGGGACGTAGCAGGTCTACGTGAAAGTTGGTGACCGATTGTTACTTATTCACAAAATAATGCGATTAATTTTTATACCAAATATTTATTTTTAGGGTCTGCGCTGTTTCGAGTGATTTAATACACTTTCAAAATCTAAGGCTGTTCCCGCAAACAAAACAAACTTTCAATTATTTTATGCAAATTCCTTAAAATGTTTATGAATTTTAGTTTTTGAAATGATTTGAATCTACTTTTGCTTTTTTCTATAAAACGTGAATGTGATCAAGTAAGTCCGTTATTTCAACTCTGAATTTATTTCTGCCAAAAAAACTTCAAATGCCTATCTGTAGCATTTCATACGTGCAGTAAAATCCACAGAATTTGACGAACATTCCGTTAAAATAGTAGACTACGTTAAAGAGTTCATTTACCAAAACTTTCCTCTTAATTAACATGTTCCCATTACCCTTAGTATTTCGCAAAATCAGAAAAATTTACGGCGTATTATAACACTTTAAATATACCTACATTATTTAAAATCGGGCCAATCATTACCAAATTTAAATTTTACTTTTTTTTTACTTAATATAATTTTATAAAAAATAAGTACTCAAACATAAATATAAGTTTACCCACGCACAGGCCATGCCTATGTGGGATATTTTGAAATATTTTCATGGAGCTATGTATCATAGATTTATATACTTCAGCATATGCGAGAAAAAGATTAAAAAACTTGAATTTAAAAAATAAATGTTGGAGTGTACTACCAACATAAAGTTATTAAACATTAAACACGTTATATTTTCCTGTCATCTAATTATTTCAAACGTGATAATAACACGAGTTGCCTTTACCATAATAAACAAAACGGTGTTTAATTCCATCCTTTAAAACTTATAACCTGCTTTGGCTATTTTTTTTTTACTATGGGAAACACTCCCTCCTGTTTGAAGAAGCAAAAGCTATGGCATTATAATATTGTTATTATTTTAACGTGTCACCTTTGACAAAAAGGCCTTATTAAAAGTTAAGCCTTTGACATAATTAACTAAATCTACAGAAACATGTTTAAAATGTTTGTGAACTTTTAATGAGACCAAAAATAGAAATTACCACGAAAGATAAATGTTAAAATTTTCTGAAAATAACGATTTTGTGTGAGCTTCTGCTAAATCTTTGGAAACGTATATTGATTATCTAGACGTTAACAGGGCTTATGACGTGTCATCGGCTGAGTTAAGTAGCCACTAGACATATTTTGATTTTTTTTAAATGTTCAGTCTCTATCAAACTGCTAGTTAGAAATTTGTCTTGAGAAGTAAAAAAATATATTCAGTAAATGCAGAGCGAGAAAACGTTCATATAAAAATTGTTAATTTATATAAAAAATTAATAATAAACTCACCAAATAATACATATAGGTATTATGGTTTGAAAAATTTCTAATATTTCCAGTTTCATAATAATATGCACGTTAAATCTGTTTTGGTAAGATATTTAGGAGTAACAGGTTCGTTACAAGTTTAATAATAAAATATTTAGGAAAGGTATTTAGGATTTTAATTAAAGCGTTTTAGATCATTCGTTCATTAGTTCACAAAAGTAAAATAAGCAACAATTCACGGGCGTTATAACGATTTATAGGGTGTTACAACGGTGTATCGGGTGTTACAATTAAATTTATTTACGCTTAAGCTCTAATAATTACGAAGTAATGGAGTACAGTTAACATAATTAATTGGTCGGTTACACAGTACAAACATTATCGGCAAGTAAAATTTAATTGAACCAAATAGAAAAATACAATACATTATTACGTCCTATCCACCACCTTGTTTCGTTTGTTTGGCAAGTTGTCGCCATAGGATGAGGTTATTAATAAAAATTATTATTTATGCAGTTGTAAATAATTAAGATTTTTTTGGTATTGGTCTTCCAACAAGTTCAATGAGGAAATTCACTGCTACCCGGAATTGAATTTTAAAAATGCTTTCGTGTAGACGCGAATATTAAAAAATTTTGAAGTCGGATTAAATATCTCAATAATTTGCCCAAAAATAATTAAAAAATTTTGAAAATAGCATTCATTTCAAAATCTTAAACAATGACGTCACTCTTTGTATCTAAATGTAGTGTTTTTCGTTTCCGTTTTTAAAGATGGCCGCCATTCTCTCTCTGTAGAACAGCTGTTGACAGTTTAAGTGACAGTTGGCTGGAGAAATCGTTTGCATAGATTTTTGACAGTTTTGTTATTGGCTGGAGAAATATGTTAGCCGTGCCATGCCGTTAGCCGCCCGTTTTATGACGTCACTCCTGCAAAAATGACGCACTTGGTACATAGTAGTATTTGGCGCGGTATTTGAAATGTGCTACTTTAAAAAATCGTATCTTCATCAATAACTTATAAAAAAATATTAAATATTTTTTTTTGCTTAGTTAAATAGTACGTTAATAGAAAACAGTGGTTTCCCTCATTTGCCGGGATTCAAAATCAAGAAATATACCCAGTAACAAAACTCGATGTACAAGCGGCAAACCAGTGAATCTACGCCATATTTGGAGTCGGTTTTGCAGTATGATTTTTTTTGTTTGACACATAGTTTTCGAGATAATTGAGTAAGAAGCAGAAACATCATCATTGGTAAGAAGTTGATTTTAGTTCGATCTATTTAATTTAAAACAAATCTTAAATCGTCACCAAGAAATTAACGTTAAATTGTTTTCGCTATGGCGAACGTGTCGGGTAGGCTCAGATGGCGATTTACATAATAAAATAAGTCGTTTGGCTGATTTCAAGACAGCCAACCCCCATATTTCAGGTCCACAATATGCCACGAGTCTTGTCGGTCGGGGAAGAAAAAACAGGCACAAGAGGGGTAGTTTGTGTCTATTGTTGTTTAGAGATAATATTTGGGGACGAATTTACGCACAATGGAATTATTAATTATTATACTCATATCTCTGGGAAATTAGGGAGTCAAGTTTTATCAGTAGGTTTTGCAATCAACTAACTTAATATCTCGCCAGTTCTCCGAAGAGGTAGGCAGAGAGGATAGAACGCCACACCACTCTGTCCTGGCATAACATACAATTACGTTTGCAGTACATAGGTTTGATTATAGACTAGTCAATAATATGATGTATGTATAGAGTAGGTTGTATTAATAGCACTTCAGGGATTACGATAGAATATTCTTTGTCTTAGGATGGAATATAAAATATAAATACTCGGAAAACATTAATAATATTGACAATTATCCCCGACTTTTAATGAACAACAATTGAGTAAGTAGGAAACAAAGAAAAATGGAAAACTGAAGATTTTGTACAAAATGATTTCTTTTAAAAAGATGATAATAGTATATTAATAATGAGTAAGTGTCTTTTTATACACTTTGAAAAAAAAATTATACGTATAATCACCTAAAACTAGGGATTTCTTGTACCTACACAATAATTTATTGTAAAAAAATAAATTAAAAAAAATAATTTTAACTATAAAGTAATTTTTTTGTTCAGCGTAAAATAGCAAATTTAAGTATTCCTCTGGATCCAACTCCAAAAAATCACGACAAAAGCTTAGTAAAATTATGATATAAAACCTAATTTACTGAAGTGTCTTTAATATTTTAAGTTTAATACGATCTAAAACCTTGTATTTACCGGACCAAAATAAGATATCATAAACCATTTCCATACATCTGAATTTATTAGAATATGTAGTAGGTTATCCGATTTCATTACACAACAAGCAACAGCTTTGAATGACATCTGGTTATTAATTTAAATACAAGGAAATACGTAATAATCCTAGGGAATCGTTGTAACTTTGGTGTAGTGTTGCGATACCACAAATTTATGTCAAGGAATACGAGAGATTGTTTTTCAATTAAAAAATAAAAAGGAAAAACATTTTTATCATACTTTGAAAAATTATTTTATAATTAACTAGGTGTAATTACAACCTTATTACTTACAGCAAAAGGAATTGTATTTCATTAAGTTGGTTAATAATTGGTAGTAAATTTGAAAATAAAAAACAAGCTTTGTTGGAGTGTGATTTGAACATAAAATTTAAAACAAACGAAACATCACGTTATATCCAGAAAAGGGTAGGCATAGAGGATAGAACGCCACACCAATCTGCTCTTTCACATTCATAATAATTTTTCTCATACACGCATGTCGATTATTCCTACTTTCAAAAGTCCATAATAATTAAACTTGTTTTTTATCACACCAAGTCTTTCTCGGTCTTCCTCGAATTCTACACCCAGACCCACTTGCATTAAAATTTCTAATCCAAAAGTCATGATTTGAACCTCCCAAATAAGTTATTAATTTATCTACTTAACCATGAAGGCACTATAAATGCATCCCGAGAGCCATAACAATGAGTTGAGACAAGGGTTCCTTGCATTCTGGACGTTCACTGTTGATAACTAGTTGGCAGTTTACTTCAAACCTACGAGTCGTGGACTTCAGACGTATGGCAGTTGGCGTCTGATTGCTTAGACTGGACCACTTTTCAAAATTCACATTCCTTTAATTAATACTTTTGTCAGCTTATTTTCTAAACTTTACTTCTTGAATTAAAAAGATTCTGCACTTCACATTTTTTTTTTCTAGAGTAGACCGACATTTATAATTTGTTATAATAGTTCATCGTCATCATCATCCTACCATATCCGCTCCCTATGTGGAGCATATGGATTCCACAAACTGCCTCCAAGCCAAGCGATCGGCCGTTAGTTCCCGCGCATCACTTCACTATGACGTTACTATCCTAACAAAGAATTAATGTTTCTTGTGTCTGATCTCAACCTTTAAACAATTTATTTCTTTAATTTTTTAGGCTCTGATCTGTTAAGAGGGGTGTTTTCTCGCTGAGAGAATTTCTATCAGAACAAATGAGATAAACTTTGGCCCTTACGTTTTGTGAGGCAAACGTTTCAGCCCCACCGAAAGCCTTTAACCCTTCGCTGCAAAGTGTCTCATTTATTTGCACGCAAAACATTAACTCAACTGTTTTTTTTATCAATTTAAGTTAAATTAACTTCTTCGTACACTCCTTTTAATTGACTTATACGTTCTTGTGAAAGTGATTCAATCACGAAAATCCACAAATTAAATTCAATCAAAAACATTAATAAAATAACTTTAATTAAACTATATTCTTTTAACATATTTAAAATTTCTAGCACATTATAAAATGGCATGAAATTTTTTGCCCTATATTATTCCGATTCAAAATTACATGTATTTTTTTTAATGCCTTAAAACTACCTTTACTAGGTTACACAAAATCTGCCATCAATCATAATTTTACTCTACGTACTTCCTTTTTCAAGATTTTTTTTTTTATAATTTTACTTTTCTGCCAATTTTCAAGTGAATTTTTATTTTTATTTTTTTTTTTTATTTCTTTAAAAAAATCTTATAAAAAATATATGTATTATATATTCCCAGGAGTTATAAAAACTCATTTTGGGACCGGTATTATTCACATTTTTAATTACATATTGCCTAATCAAAAAAACGAATAAGAAAGACGATTCAAAATTAACTCATTCAATCTTAATCCTAAACATCATATCTATCATTGAAAAAATTTTTTAAATACAGATCTTTAAGGGCTCTACTGTGTATTGCTTTATTTATTTTTATTTCATGGGGTAAATTATAATATTGGGATCGAGAAATGTTTATGCATTTGTATATAATAAATCATATCACGATCGTCCTAAAGTAAAGGGTTAAAGAATACACATTTGGTGAAGCAAAACGTAGTAACTACATATTTGTATCGAAACTCTTATCTGTGAGCAATAGGCTGTTACGGTAGATTTATGTTACATCTTCAGAAGAAAGAATCTTCAACATCACACTAACTTTTAGTAAATACCCTTTCGGTGGACATACGTTAAGTGTATTTTCCTTGACCGTAATGTTGTGTCTCTTCGTATAACGTTTTTTCTCTGTTTGCTAAAAGCGTGAATTATGTACGTCTTACAATTTGTAGGAGAAATCCCTTTACCTCGAAGTAAATAACGGATATAAAAACGAAACTTTTCTCTCCCATTAAAGATGAAGACATGAGATAGAAAATTAAAATCTTACTTGAATTAATTATCAGCCATTTTGATTGTCTTATCTTCATTATTTGTAAAATAAATTCTGCTCAAATCGACGCCTCCTACGTATAATATCGTAAACCACAAATCGTCGATTTTGAGTTTTTGGTGGATTTCGTCTGTTTTTAAGTATATCTTTAAATATACCAAAACAAAAAAAATATTTTGCACATAATAAGGGCTTTTTTGGGGTAGGAGGCGTCAAAATGTCAAATTTCCAATACTATATAATAATATAACTACTCAAAGAAATTAAAATAATAACAATATTTTTCAAATTTTCTGTTTTGGTGATTTGGTTTTTATTTGACTCCATGTCACCATCATTTTTACGAGTGCTTATTTTAATTGTACCTCATTAAACAAAAACTAGTTACTCACCATCCAACTCCCTCTCTTGAAAACTCCTCTGTATTTCTTATGAAATAACGACTAATTACTGACCACCTAACTCACCGTTCTAAATAATGAGTAAAAAATACATTTGTGATTCTCAAACAAATAACTCATCACCTGACTCGCTAGGGATTAGACACTGCCCTGTGTTACTGATGAAATAAAGAGTATTTACTCACCACTTGACTCCCTCTCCTCGCTAGAGAATAGACACTGCCCCTGTGTTTAGCTCCCTGCGGATGTGGTACGTCACACGGGTAGATTCTCCACGTCATCATTCCTATCTCCGCATCCAGTTTGTAGTGCCTGTTAACAAAAAATACGCCATTTTATTTTAGTGTTTGTCATTAGTTTTTACAATGGCAAAAACACGCCACTTATTTTTTTTCTAGGAAAGTAAAACTGTTTTTTTTTATAATGAAAATCAACCCTTATCCCATGATGTCTACATAGAATATTGATTATGTAACTGATATTTTTTTATCACTCAAGTTAATACAAATGGTCTCGAGAGATTGTTCCAACACAATTTAACCCTTTATAGAATCATGTGACAGTTCTGTTACAAACCATTTAAATGCTCACAAAATCCAAAGCAATCGTCCCAGTTTGTTCTTACTCAATGTAACAGCACAGATACACAATGATATAAATATGCAATTCTAGAACATTTCTTGAAAACTATGGTTTTGGTTACCATCATTTGACTTTAGTTCTCTGTGAAACTTGCAGTTACGTATGTTTTGAACTTTGAAAAAACAAAAATAAATATTTCTACTTGCTATATAGTACATATTTTTGTATAAAGCTACAGTTTAAATTATTTTTTTCATCAATATAATCTTATTTAGGAAAAATATACAGTACTTTTGGAATATGATTAAGATTATAGTTCGTTTCTTTTCAACCATTTTTTCATTTAAAAAAAATCAAATCTAAAAAATATGTGTTTTATTATTTGCAGAAAGCTATCAAAACACATAAAAATTTTGCACTTTAAAGAAATTGAGTTATAAAGGGTTAAAACTTTTTGCAGACTTGGGGAATTGGTATAGGTATTATTAAATTATGACTATATTATATTTCATATTAAAATTCTGAATATTATGCTACTATTTCAATAAAAATTGCTGCGAGTATATTATATGATATTACCTTTGTTATTATAAGAACAATCTAAAGAAATGTAAACTGGTTTTTTTTTTTTTTAAATTCTGAAGGATTTCAGTACGAACTAAATACGAGGAATTTCTTTTCTTAGATAAGGTTTTATTAGTTTTTTACAGGTGGAAGAAAGGATTCCTCAGATTTTTTTCAGAATGCCTCAGTTTCTAAGATTAATGAAGGTAATATTGCATCCTAGGAATTTACAGTCTGTACAAAATGGTTGTACCTACAAGATAATAATTTTATTGAGATGCATTTTTTAAACTGCATAACTCCAAAACACGTTCATTAGTATGAACTTTGTTTATGAGAAAAACGTTCTATCGAAGCAAGCAAAAATTTCTTTAAATATTTAATTGGGACATTTTTTTTACTTTAACATCAAGGATTCAGCTGAAACCTAAAAGTGTTTATTTTTTTAATTCTAGATTAGACTCAGGAACAATTGAAAATTTAAAAAAAACTATTTGAATATAGTTCAACGCGCTTTAATTAAAAAAAACTACCTAGATACATTTACAAATATTTAATATGTTCAGTAAGTATCAAATTAAACATTTAAAAAAAATTGTTACAATATTTTCCAAATTCAATACTTTTTTGTCATCAACCATTCCTCACAGATTTCGTAGAAAATCCAAATAAAATTGTGATAAATTATCTGTTTTCTGTCATCATAAAACACAACTATATAAAAATTGAAACCTCAGGAAAACAAAATGTTGTTCGCAAGAACTTAAGCAATTTAATAAAAACTTTTTAAAAAGACGTCGATAAATTATGTCAAATGTATATTTAAATGACTACAAAAGTTGTAAACTATATTGAACTTCCAATGATATATACCAACCGATAACAAATAAACATGTTTGCTCACATCGTGCGAAATTGTGCTGAAAATCTACGTGACGTAAACGTAGCGTAAAAACCTCGGGTTTCAAGTTAAACTAAGGTCAATAAACGCGGGTGATTTTTCACATTCATCACAGTGAATGTGAATAAAATATCGAATTTCTTGGAAATAAAGAAACTTACATTAACAACAGGAAGAAAAAAGAAGAAAAAAAACCTTTTTTTTGCGTCTAGTTTTGGGTAAAAAATAGTGTAATTTTATATTTATTTATTTTAACTTTTTGTACAGAGTACACTGACGGGCTTAATGTTAAGAAGCAATATCTTCTACTACTCGAACTCTATTCACGATTCAGGGATTTTTTTTCGATCCGATTTTTATTCGATGGAAACAATTTTATCTTACAATTTAAATGTTTTATTTATTTAAACCACTTTTCGTTTAATGCAGTGCTCTATGCACCATTATATTGGATGTGGGGCAGCCTTTGAAAAATATATAATTTGAACCAATTGGCTATTCTTGTTGTAAGAATATATTTTATTTTTTAAATCAGTCACTGGAAAAAAACACCTAGACACAAAAATATTAATTAAAATTTTGTTTTATATGGGTTGGATATGGTTTGGTCGTTTTTGCAGATTTCCGATTTTAAATTATTCTAAGTTCGATTCCGATTGTACCACAAATCGTTGACAACTTTCTTGCATAACAGTAGAACATCAAAGTTGAAAGTTTTTGGCTTATCGCATGAACACAAATTAATGTTTTTTTTAAATATATATCTATAAGTTCGTAATCATATTTTTCTGAATGTAAATTTACATCTACGTGTTTCTTAAAAATGCTTGCATTACAAATAAACTGGTTAAAGAAAATATTTCCTTTCTCTCCTTGTAATCATTTTATTGTATGTTTGTGTATAGTATCACAAACGATGAAATTAAGCTCTCTTTGTGAGATTCTAACTACCTACCTCATAATAATAAAACATTCTTCACAGAAATTTTTCTTTGTCAAAGTAATAATGTCGTATCCTGACATGTATCACGAAATATTTCTCAGAAAGGATTTATTTGTATCTCAAGAAGAAAATATATAGCTATAAAATGTCTGTGTACACAAATATACACCAAAATTATATGTGTGATTCTTTTAATTTTTTTACATCAAGTACTGGAAAGACACGTATAAATTATGTAAGAAGAAAATATATTTATTCAAAATTTATTTTTTTAAATTTATTTTACAGTACAAAAGCTGTCAGGAGATCGGATGTTTACTCGGTTAAAATAAAATACCGTCTTTATAACTCCTGCATCACACTTGTTCTCCTCTAAAGCTGCGAATCATGGCACCTAACCAGGGTCCAAAATAGCAGACTTCTGAGTTTTCGGAATAGGTCTCTTAGAAGAATTTTAGGTATGCGGTGGTTTGACTTTGTAAGGAACACAAAAGTGAAGCAACGGACACAGCAACCTTGGTATCTATTGTCATCCGGCAAAGGCGTTTCGGCTGGTTAGGCCATATACTACGTATGCCTCCCGAGAGCCTTCACCACGCTTGCCTATTTTACAAGGCATCAGGTTCTCGGCGTCCTGGTTGTCCACTGTTGACAATTCGTCGGCAGTTTGCGTCAGAGCTGCGGGACGTGGACTTGACTTGGGAGGATGCACGGAAGCTGGCAGCCGATCGCTTGGCCTAGAGGCAGTTTGTGGATTCCATATTCTCCAAATAGGGAGCTGATATGGTATGATGATGATGATGATGATTTTACCACCTCAACAAGCCTGGAGACCGAATTACAGAGAGGAACAACATCTTCTTGTACATTTTCTTCTTCTTTTTTCACCACGTTTACTCCTATGTGGAGCATGTGGACTTCACTAGATCCCTCTAGGAAACCCTATCGCTAACCAGCTATTTCGTCTTCCTCCTACATCAGGCTTGCATCCATCAGCTTGCTCAGCCGAGTACATCTGTAAGATGGTCATCGACGGTCTGCAAGGACGGTGGGAACCTGCAGGCGTTAAGAAGAGGCAGCTCGGGTTCAGGCTTTTTCGAGGCATCCGGAGTACATACCCAAGCCAGGTCCATTGTCGCATCTTTACGACTCCAGTTATTAGAGGTTGCTGCGTCCATTCCCTAACATTAGCGTTGATTATGAAGTCAAACCACCTTATTATACATCTACATTCTCAGAAACTCTAGCTTTAAGAAAGTTCAGTGGGTTATTATATTATTAAAGGATATTATAATACGAATTAGGTATTTTTACCTAATACCGTACAGGCTGTCAAATATCTGGATTAAAACAATAAAAAATAATAGAATCAAGTTACAAGCAACTTTAACAATTATCTTATAATATCGCCATTTTTTTATATTAAGAAAATAAGAAAAATGGATAGAGTATGTGTGTTTATTTCATTAGTAAATATTAAGGTTTCTTTATAGGGTTTTCAAACTTAAAACATCAAGAAAAATAATATTTGAAGATAAAAAAAAAAAAATTTCGATTGCATGAAATCAAAATTGTCGAGTTGATAGAAAATTCCATCTTAAATATCCGGATTCACTCAAAAAGGGCGTTCTTATTGAAGTCCTGTGGAATTAAACCGGGATTTGGTCCCACAAAATCCACAATATTGCGGTCCAGACTCTATTCTAGGGGTTGTTTGGAAGAAAATGGTTTAGGGGCAGAAATAGGACACTAAGTAGCATATGTCCAGCAAGATAAAACCGTAGAACTTTAAGCAATTTTGCAAAAATGAAGATTTGGAATGGTTACTTTTTTATATCTTAATCTAAACCCTTTTTATATTGACCAATGTAAAAACCTATATGGTAATCTCTTCTCAATTCTAGTATCCATTTTGCTACTTATAGTTTTCTAAGGGAACTATATTTTATGCCCACTTGTTTTTGTATGAAACGTGATTTCAACTAAAATTTTAAATCATGTAAAAAATTGACATCTGAATAAATTGTAATTGTAATAGGTATGCAATGTAAGCGCGTTATGTATTTTTATGTTTTAATTGGCTATTAGCCATTGCTATTAGCACCAAAAATAGTGAAAAGGAAATAAATAAATTTAAAAAATATGTTTATTAAAATTATTGAAATGTACAAAATAGTAGCCGCATTATTACTTAAAATGTGATTTTATTGCTTTGTTTTTTTATTAATCGGAAATCGGGGATAACTGTCAATAATGTTTCCCAAGTATTAATCTTTTATAATTTAACATTGTTCCCGAAATGCAATTAATGCGACCTACTCCAAACAAACAATTAAATATTTATATTGCCCGGTCTAAGGAGCCTTCATCAAGGCTACGCACTTTGGTAAAGTATTTTCCTTCTTATTGCAAGAGCTGAAGAGGCATTCCTAAATTACGACCGCATATTTCCTCCTTATCATTCCGGAGAATAGCACAAATAATTGGATTAGTTACAGCCCATGTGCTCTTGGCTAGTGATTACATTCGTTGAAGGCCTGTGGTGAGAGAGACACGGTGGCAAAAAATAAACATTTCGAGCCTTTTTTTTAATATCCCAGTCAAAACGTTCAAAATGCCCTTGCCAAATTAATTGTACCACCAAATATATTTAGTCAAAGACACAATGTTCCAACAATGTTTAAATATTTAAAAGTATTTGTAAAGTTAAATTTATAAAAAAAAAAGTAAACCTGTGAAGGGATTACTGTGGAATAGAATCACTTGTCAAAATATGTCTGATAACACATATAAAAATAAATTAGATCACACTTATACAACTAGATTCACATCCATGGAGGGATTAATTGTGCCCAAAACAAAAAATAAGTACGGGCAGAGAACTTTAGAATATTTAATTCCAAAAATATTTAATATGTTGCCCTATGAATTTGAATCGTGCAATAATGCTAATAAAATTATTTCTATTCTAAGGTTTGGTTGGAAGATAGAACTTTTTTATATTGATGCACCATAATTTATATATATTGATTCACCATATGCATTATCTCTATTCCTTTTATGTATATTTTGTGAACTTTTTTATTTTTGTTGTATTTCTATGATAAATTTATTTTTTGCTAATGGCTCCTGATGACAAACGGCAAAATTGCGGTTTATCGGGACGGCATTATTTTTGTTTTTCTAATGTTATGTTTTATTTTCTTAATAAAGAACACTTCAAAAAAAAAAAAAAAATGAAATCCATACGCCTTATATACCTAAATAACCTACTAACCATCACGCTATTTTCTCGAAGGGGTAGGTTGAAGGGAAAGAACGCCACACCACTCAGTCCTGGCACACTTCCATTGCTTCATCTACATTTTTACATCTTTTCATGCACGCATGTTAATTGTTTGACTTTTCACAAGACCACTTCAAAGTTTATTTTTTTGGAAAGAAACATATAAGTTCTTATGATAGGTATATTCAAATGTTTTAAGGGGCTGCTTTCAAATAGTCCAAAGTAAGTGTACCAGAAAGCAGGGAACAAGTTGTGCTAGAGTGGGATTCGAACCTAGAGGTCCTGATCCCAAGTCCTCGAATCTACCACTAGAGCACAACCCGGTTAATTTTTTGTACTTGATCATGTCTTACTCGGCTTTCTTTGACTTTTTCATCCAGACACACTCACATTGAATATCCTTTTGACCGTTCTTTCATTACTCGTTCGATCCACATTACCGAACAATCGGAAAATACCTTAATTTTGTCTAAAACGCTTATCTCAGACTTGCATTGTGCTCTAATTTCGACATAAGTGCACCTATACATGATTTTACCACACATTCGCTTGAGATATCTATCACATTTCATTCAATCTACTCTTTTTCTTTTTTCCAACTCTATGCTACAATTCCATCGAAAAAGGGTTGGTGTAATGAACAGCTAATTTAGCCTCCTTCGATAAGCACTTATTTGCTACGATAGACTTTAAGGCACCATTAACTCTCTTACAAACTCGGCACTAACCCTCCTTTTAATATCCTTATCCATATTTCCATCTTTAGTAAACATGCTCCCCAGATAAACAATTTCTTTGCTTGAATATTCACTATTTACAAGCTTGAAAAAGCGTCTTCACCACAGTTGGAATATCGTGACTAAAAATGTATATACTTTTGACGTGGGTAAAATTCCAGTTAATCTGTACGCAAGTATCTGGAGATATTTATGTAATTAAAATATTGTCTAATTTTGAGTGCGTCAAAATCCTTGAAGACAAAAAAATACTGAAGTAATTAATAATTATAATGAAAACACTTGAAGGACTTAACTTGATTTTCTCGATTTTCTAAATAATATATAAAAAAAATTATAGTGAGAAGTAAAAACGATATTTTAATTCTGTTTATTTTAATCAATTATTCACTTAAGCGAACGTTGCTTAGGAGCCTATTTGTAATTGAATTGTTTCTATTCGAACTTCAGTTCGAACCTGTGTTTTTTACTAAAAAAAAACATTACTTTTACAGTTTTTATGTCGCGTTGAAACTGTTCTTTGTGCTTTTAGAATGTGTACAAGAAACACGAATTAATATGCATTTAATGATTTTTTACTAGATACCAAGAGTTCATATTGTCCCAGTATTTTCTGAAATCGACCTGAAAGAATACATAGCCTCCTGATCAATGGTCTATAAGGAAGATTTCTTTTGTGAAGCCCATTCTTTCTCGACCACAAATGGCTATACAACAATAAATTATTATATCCTACATGTGTACAGTGTGCGTGTGTGAAATCGATACATCAGTTAGATCAAATCATAAATACGGGCTCACGAAATGGCAGATCTGATAAACCATCACATTACTTCATTTGCCATAATTTTTATCATGGTTTGGAAAATATTTTATACATATTAAGTTGAATGACCCCTTTTTCGAGGGGTGAGAAATGTTTTTGCGAATTTTCTAGAGTAAACAAAAAACGTATTGAGAGTTATGACTACGCAGATACGTTTTGGTCACAAAATACAAAAAAAATATTCGGCTTAAGTGTAGTGGCTATGACGCTGGACTCAATACGGAGGTTGCGGGTACGATTTCCGATAAGAACACAAAAATAAAAAGTCTTTTTTTCTCAATCCTTGGTGTTTGTGGTGTTATCTCCCTTGCCTTATTGAATCGGTTACACAAAATAATGAACTAACTAACCATCACACCGTTTACCCGAAGGGGTAGGTAGAGGATTATAGAATGCCACTCCACTCTGTATAGAGTGGAACACCACTATGCCGTGACACATATCTCTTGCATCCTCCACATTCACGTGTCTTCTCATGCACGCACGGAAACTTTTCACATGATCACATTCTAGAACTCGTTATACTTGAACATGCCATGTCTTTTCGGCCTACCTCGAATTCTACATTCTACACCAAGGAACATCATCGGTTGTTTTAGCCGTTCTTCCATAGCTGCTAATGATGCATAGGGCACTGTATCAGTACACCAAGTGCAGTGTCTCTTGATCATTTTATTGCGTGAAGGAAGAATGATCAGTCTTACACTTCAGTAGCAGTCCAAGTTATCACACATGAAATATTAATATGTAAATCAAATGTTAATAAATATTTCATGCTGACTCCTACGGGAATCGATCCAATGACCTCATGCACGGAAGTCGGACATTAAACAGTTTAAACAGCTATGCAAATATAGTGTACCTAGTTGGTCACATACTAAGGTCACATACTTGGTGAAATACTAAGTTGGCGGGAATTCTGTGCCCAAAATGCGCGTGCGGTGACGAAGGAAGTTCGAAAGATTCTCGTCGCCCGTTTGGCGAGTTCGTATGTTTACGTCGGCGTTCGGCAATAGTCGGATCGTGCCGTCATTGCCGACTGGCGGTCGGCCACTGTCGTCTCGTCACTGTCGTGACGTCATTGTCGCCCGCCACACAAACAACTGATGCAAATTTATGTAAGCATTGAATAAGCGTCAGCGTTAGCATTAGCGTCGGCGTCGGCGTCGCGTCGTACCGTAACTAATATTTTAGTAAAACATTTCAATAAACTTAAGTCTTGGTATTATTCTCCGCTACCTCAAGAATTCTTTATTTTTCCGCCTGTTGTATAGCCTTTCCATCTGATATAAATTTTATTTTATTTTGAAACGTAATATTAGTCATTCAAGTATTTGTTCTCTAGGATATAATATTTACTGCTGTACAGTGAAAAATTATATTTTACGAAACATGATTATTTTTTAAACAAAATTATTATGGTATCACCTGTACTGTAAAAAAGGTATTTTTTTGATCATTTTCACCTATAAATAAAGTAAGTACCATTTTTTACACGTTTGTGATTTTCACGTAGAAATATTTCAAAGGTTATACCTTGGAGTGGCGTTGAAGCGTAAGACTGATCATATTGCTTTAATATAATAAATTATTAAGATAAATGGCGTACCGATGCATTGCCCTATGGATCATTCAGTGCGGATAAGGGAATTTAGTAGAGAGACTGATAAATACTGATTAGTAGAATATTTCTCTCGAAATACCTAAATTACTGTTCAATCTATATATATAAAAATGAATGTAAGTTTGTATATATGTTTGTCCTTTATAGATTCGTAAACCGCTTATCCGATTGCAATAAGTTGTTCTAGAGGGTTGTTTTATTCACTCCTGGGAAGGTTCCTGCATTATAACATCCATTTAATAATTTTTGTATTTGTGTATTTGATATAATTTAGTGACAGTTCCGGGTGAATTTTAGATCCGCCATGTAACCGATAGTACCGTACATAAAGCTTATAAAAAATGTCGTCAAATAATGCTGTACAGCAAAAGGCGCTAATGTCGTTTTCATCACGTATACAATTTATTTTTATACACCTCGAACTTTCAATTACATTTTTAAATTTATTTACACCCCGATTCGGACTTTTTTCACAATAAATAAGTGCCGCGAATTGGTTTTGAGCTATCGAGTGCATTTTTTACCTCCGAAAATGTTTTTTTGTTCAAGATTTCTGTGTTAGTTTCATCGTCAGTTTTTCTCTATGAGAAAAAAAATCGTTTGACAAGGGCTTCTCCTGATCGAGAATAACTCTGCAGAGCTCTGTTTTTTGCAATAAATAGAAAGAAGACAAAATTCCAAGTTCAAAGACACCTAAAAATCGTTTCTAGCTGGGAAAATAAAAAAAGTTATAACGTTTTAAAAAAACATTATTTTTTACTATATAATATTTTAAGTTTAATCTGTTATAATTTTTATGGCTATGGAATAAAATCATTAACAGACAGTGAATTCGTAATAAAAAGTACCTACCTTATAATTCGTTTGGAGTTTATATTATAGGTAGTCTACCTAGAAGTTTTTTTTTTCTCCTGCGAGCTACAAGAATCTTTGTTTGAAATTTGGAGCATTTGCTACTACTCTCTCCCTTATCCGCACCAATGGTGCATAGTGCACTGCATTGGTACACCAAGTGCAGTGTCTCTTGATCATTTTATTACATGAAAGTAGGATGATCAGTCTTACGCTTCAGTCCCAGTCCAAGGTATCGCACATGAAATATTAATGTAAAAATAACATGTAAATAAATCATATTTCATCTTGACCCTCTACGGGAATCGAACCGGCGACTCATACACGGTAGTAAAATGGGCTACCACTGTGCTACGAGGTGAACATATGGATCATATGGACTCGCACAATTCCCGAAAAATATATATTTCTGTTTGTATAATGCCGAATGAGTTTTAATTTTTTTTAAATTTAATAATTATCATCACCATTACTTCCTATTACAGAATTGCTTCCCATGCACAGCATATGGATTTTTTAAATTCCAAAATGGCGGGCGTACCTTTTTTTCGTAAAATAAAGTAGGGTATCGTTTTAAGGGTTTTTAAGGGTGCTGATTTCGAATTTAGAGTTTATTTTTAAATCCAAGATGGCGGACGCACGTTTTTTTTTCATCAAATAAAGTTGGGTATCGTTTTAAGGGTTTTTAAGGGTCCTGATTTCGAATTTATCTTTTATTTTTAAATCCAAGATGGCGGACGCAACTTTTTTTCATAAAATAAAGTTGGGTATCGTTTTAAGCGTTTTTAAGGGTCCTGATTTTGAATTTAGCTTTTATTTTTAAATCCAAGATGGCGGACAAAGCTTTTTTTCATAGAAGGATGTTGGGTATCGTTTTAAAGGTTTTTGGGGGCCCTGATTTCGAATCTAGCGTTTATTTTTAAATCCAAGATGGCGGCGGTCGTCCCTTTTTTTCAGAAAATGAAGATGGGTATCGTTTTAATGGTTTTGGGGGGCCCTGATTTCGAATCTAGCGTTTATTTTTTATTCCAAGATGCGGTTGTCTCTTTTTTTCACAAAGTGAAGATGGGTATCGTTTTAATGGTTCTTGGGGGCTCTGATTTCAAATTTAAAGTTTATTTTGATATCCAAGATGGCGGACGCACCTTTTTTTCATAAAATGAAGATGGGTATCGTTTTTAGGGCGTATGGGCGTCCTGATTTCGAATTAAGAGTTTATTCGGAAATTCAAGATGGCGGACACACATTTTTTTCATAAAATGAAGGTTTGCATCGTTTTTAGGGCGTATTCGCGTACTGATTTCAAATTTAAAGTTTATTTTGATATCCAAGATGGCGAACGCACCTTTTTTTCACAAAATGAAGATGGGTATCGTTTTTAGACGATACGGGCGTCCTGATTATGAATTAAGCGTTTATTTTTAAATCCAAGATGGCGGACGCACATCTTTTTTATAAAATAAAGATTGGTATCGTTTAAAGGGTTTTGGGTGACCTGTTTTCGAATATAGAGTTTATATTTGAAATCCAACTTGACGGACGCACCTTTTTTTCATCTAAGAGTAAATTCCATTCATGCGTCGGACCTGCCACACACATTAAAAAAAATAAATGTCCCTGGGTGTCTTTTTCAAGGGTAATAGAAGTCCTCATATTAAATTTACGAGTCGGACAGCCAAGAAATTTAATTGTTTATGCCAAAGACGGATAAACAAAAAATATATTATAAATACCTACCATGAAGCACTTGAAAAAAATAAGTCACCAAAATAAAATAAATAACATTTACACTATACCTACCTTTATACATACGAGTATACACATTATACGAGTTATTCAATTTTCATAAATGCATTTATCATCAGAAAAAAAATACAAAGCATTCCTTCTATTACCAATTCCCAAAGAAACGAGATAAATCTTTCAAATTTCAATCGATATTTCTAGAATTACCTGTTTCTTCTGCGGCAGCAACGCGACGGGTATCAGCTAGTTAACAATAAATTATTATTAGTACTTGACAGTAAAACGTTAGTTAAAGCACATGTATCTTAATTCTGAAAAAGCTCTCAAGTATTCCAGTGACAGGCAAAGAAATAAGCTTACGGGTAATTTCCTAGTTAAGTTATTACAGCGTGGATGGAATGATAAATAGCTTCTGAATTAGTCCGCGAGATGGCGCCTGAGTACGTGTTGTGAAACGTCATACAGGGGGTGGAGGTAGATTACTGAGAAGACTTCACTTTCTGAACCTAGGGCCGGTTTTATAAAAAAAATTACCAACAAACTGACCATCAAGCTATTAGGATAGAACGCCACACCCACTCTGTTCTGCTTCATTTTTCTTGCTTCCTCCACTTTAATACATCTTCCCATGCACGAATATTCCAACTTTTTACATGACCACTTTCAAGTATTGGTTGTACTTAATCATGCCATGTCTCTCTAGGCTTCCCTCGATTTTTACATCCAGCACAATCGTAAATCCTTTTAGTCGTTCTTTCATCATTTTGTGTGGTTAATAAAAATAATAAGTTCGCAGCTTTTACCAAAGTTTGATAGTGTAGTAAATAATGTGCGTAGATTTTCACAGTCGTCTTTTATTTATTTCCCCAAAACTAGTTTTTTACGTACAGCCCTCTTGAGGCGATTTCTCGCAAAAATAGCGCTTCATAAATCTTCCTGAAATAAAAAATAAAAACACTATGGTTTTGATTTTTACCATGTGCTTGATTTTTTGGGTGAAACCGTGTTTTGTTTGTTGTTTTCACCGACCCTCAGGGACCATTAGGGTGAAGTATGTGTAATGTCAATTGTGGTGCGATTATGTACTTAGAATTTGTACCGTGTCGCAGACGGCAATAGTATATTTATATTTATATATATAAAGCAGTATCTTTTTGGTGTTTCCTGCGGGAAATACTGGAAACCATGTAGGCTTTAGTTTAAGTTTGTTTTTAAAACCGACCCCTAATGAAGGTAGTGGCTTCGTATCTCGGGTAGATCACGTTGTAAGCCTTCGACTATTCTGTACGAGAAACACCCCCGCGATTCCTTTGAAGTTTGCAGGCTCTGACAGAATCACCTTCCCCTATTCACAATCGCGCGCAGTAAGATGTTCATAGAGTGACTTGCATTTCAGATGCAAGCTTGTCGACAATGTAAACGTATTACAATGAAACTTTGATGAAAGTTATTCCATTCATGTGATGAAAGTAATTGTTCAATTTATACACAAATAGTGAATATTCATCATTAATATCACCTTTCCATATCCGTACCCTATGCAGAGCATAAGGATTCCACAAACTGACAGTTTCCGTGCATCCTCCCAAGTCAAGCCCACGTCCCGTAATTCTGACGCAAACTGCCGAGCAAACAATACATGAAGTTCTTGAGAATTAGCGAGTACACTTATTATTTCGTAAAAAATATTCATATTGATTTAAAAAATTAGAAACTGATATTTCGGTCACTTTTATGTGCGGACACATAAATATAAAATATATCACAGTTGTTGGTTTGAGTACTTTTTTAGTTATTTTATTATTATCATTATATTTAAAAAGAATGAAAATGATTTTTTAATCTGATCTTGCTCCCCAAGACTGCCTTAACGCCCCCTAATTTTCTTTGATCCTTCTACTGCCTCCCTGAAAGCCTCCAGCGCCCTAAAGGGGACGTTATCACCCACTTTGAGATGTACTGGTCTTTAACAATCAGGTTTCCATATACCTAACTATTTGTTGATTTGAAAAATCCCTGTTGAATTCGTTTATTGATTCTACAACTGAGTGATTTTGAGTAGTAGATACTAATGTTTTTTTTTTAAATCTTTATCAGCGCACTGACTACCATGAATGATGTGGCAGGTTTGATTCCCGATGGGATCAATATGAAATATATTATTTCAAAGTCATATGGACGTTACCTTGGACTGGCACTAAAGTAAGACTGGTCATTTTGCCTTCATGTATCAAGTGATTCAGATAAACTGCACTTGGTATAACAATGTAAAGCCCTACTAGTAAGTTGTAGCAGTATTAGTATTAGTTATCAGATTTTATTTTACTGCCGATTCTACTTTTTATTTGATATTATTTCATGTTTAGTTTACTTTAATTATGAAGTATTCAACTTTTAAAGTACTTCAAACACCAATTAGTTTTAATCAAGGAGGTTGTATATAGGTTCACAGATCTTAATTATAAAAATTCTTGTGACATACATCACCTGCTTAGCCTTGAAGATCGTCGTCTGTCGTTGGACATGGGAATCCTGCATGACTTGCTAAGCGGACGTCTTGACAGTCCAGCTCTGGTATCTGAGCTGGCCCTGAAAGTACCTGGCTACCGTACTCGTCACACGTCTCAATCTCTATTCCATTTGCCAGTAGCTCGTAGTAACTATGCGCGTAATTCTCCATTGATTCGTATTACTCGTAATTATAATACAAAGTTCAGCAATATTGACTTGTTTGACTGTAGCAAATTTATATTTAAAAAAAGAGTCATAAAAGAATTATTTTCCTCTCATGTTTAAAATCAGCGATAGTATTTATTCTCTTAGAATTCACACACACATGCACCCACTCTATCACCCTTTCTCCCAGCCTTACACTCACTCACACACACACCCACCCACCCTCTCTCTCTTTTAATATAATGTATTTTAATTTTTATAGTTGTATTTCCTCCTTTGTATTTTCTTTAATGTGTTTTTTGTGGATCTCTGTTATTGGCTTATATAATGTTTTAATTTACTCTGTATACCTTATTCTATGTATTGCTGTTGAGTAATCCCTAATAAATAAAATAAAATAAAATAAAAATAAAATAAATAAAATAATAGTTTTAACGGTATCTACCAATGAAAAGTAGAATATTGCGTAATAAATCAATTTTATTTTTCATTAACGGTTTAAACTCAGACAACAAGAATTTATAAGCGGGAGTCAAAAACAGGAGTAAAAGTTTGCTCGGTATATCCACCTTTTGTTTTGTCTAAAATTGGGTCAAAACGTTTGCAGTTACAGCGAAAATCTACCCCGTAGTCGCGCAGGGGTTGGAAGAAACCGTGGGATCATTTGCATATCTAAGAGTGTAGAAATGGTTTTTCAATTCACTAAACAGGGGTGAGATTTTCTCACGTGAAACCAACCATCAAATTAATGTGCTAAACTTAATCGTCAATATGAGGAAATGCTTCAGTCAAATTCTTTTCGTAATTTTATATTTTTTTAAGTTAAACGAATCAAAACATTTCCGATAATAATTGGATTGTTTCATTTTCAGTTTTCGTTGGTCTATTTGATTAACTGCTTACTCACGTTAATGCTCAACCATTCCAAAAATGTAAAATCAACTTTCAGTTCTGTATCTCACCCAAGCTTTATATAAGGAAAATACCAAATCTACTAGATGAGGAGATAGATATCAGAAAACCATAAAAACTTTAGGTTCTTGAATTATGTGGGAATCAACAATAAATTGAGTTATTAAAAAGAAGATGGATCTTTGATTCAATGTTTTTTAGTTCACGTACATAATATTAATAATCTAATACGGAAAGCGAGCTGCTTATTAAATTTTAAATTTAAAAAATAAGCCGGAAGGTAAATTTACATATGCATGTCAATTTTAAGTTATGTTAATAAAAAATAATATGCTTTACACGTTTGCAAATCTTTGAATTTTTTTATTTAGGTTTTCATAATGAGTTTCTTTGGCACACGCGTAACGTGCAAAGAATACTAAAAATGTACCAGTTTATTAATAACTAGCTGATACCCGTCGCGTTGCTGCTGCAGAAGAAACAGGTAATTCTCGAAATATCGATTGAAATTTGAAAGATTTATCTCGTTTCTTTGGGAATTGGTAATAGAAGGAATGCTTTGTATTTTCTTTCTGATGATAAATGCATTTATGAAAATTGAATAACTCGTATAATGAGTATACTCGTATGTATAAAGGTATAGTGTAAATGTTATATATTTTATTTTGGCGACTTTATTTTTCAAGTGCTTCAGGGTAGGTATTTATAATATATTTTTTGTTTATCCGTCTTTGGCATAAACAATTAAATTTCTTGGCTGTCCGACTCGTAATTTTAATATGAGGACTTCTATTACCCTTGAAAAAGACACCCAGGGACATATTTTTTTTTTAAATGTGTGTGGCAGGTCCGACGCATGAATGAAATTTACTCTTAGATGAAAAAAAAAGGTGCGTCCGTCAAGTTGGATTTCAAATATAAACTCTATATTCGAAAACAGGTCACCTAAAACCCTTTAAACGATACCAATCTTTATTTTATGAAAAAAATGTGCGTCCGCCATCTTGGATTTAAAAATAAACGCTTAATTCAAAATCAGGACGCCCGTATCGTCTAAAAACGATACCCATTCTTTCATTTTATGAAAAAAAATGTGTGTCCGCCATCTTGGATTTCTAAATAAACTCTTAATTCGAAATCAGGACGCCCATACGCCCTAAAAACGATACTCATCTTCATTTAAACAAATAAACAAATTTTATGAAAAAAGGTGCGTCCGCCATCTTGGATTTCAAAATAACCTATAAATTCGAAATCAGAGCCCCCAAGAACCATTAAAACGATACCCATCTTCACTTTGTGAAAAAAAGGGACGACCGCCATCTTGGAATAAAAAATAAACGCTAGATTCGAAATCAGGGCCCCCCCGAAACCATTAAAACAATACCCATCTTCATTTTCTGAAAAAAAAGGACGACCGCCATCTTGGATTTAAAAATAAACGCTAGATTCGAAATCAGGGCCCCTAAAAACCTTTAAAACGATACCTAACATCCTTGTATGAAAAAAAGTTGCGTCCGCCATCTTGGATTTAAAAATAAAAGCTAAATTCTAAATCAGGACCCTTAAAAACCCTTAAAAACGATACCCAACTTTAATTTATGAAAGAAAGTTTCGTCCGCCATCTTGGATTTAAAAATAAACGCTAAATTCGAAATCAGGACCCTTTAAAACCTTTTAAAACGATACTCAACATCCTTGTATGAAAAAAAGTTTCGTCCGCCATCTTGGATTTAAAAATAAACGCTAAATTCGAAATCAGCACCCTTAAAAACCCTTAAAACGATACCCTACTTTATTTTATGAAAAAAAGGTACGCCCGCCATTTTGGAATTTTAAAAGTCCATATGCTGTGCATGGGAAGCAATTCTGTAATGGGAAGTAATGGTGATGATAATTATTTAATTTTAAAAAAATGAAAACTCATTCGGCATTATACAAATAGAATATATATTTTTCGGGGAATAGTGCGAGTCCATATGATCCATATGTTCGCCTCGTAGCACAGTGGTAGCCCATTTTACTACCGTGTATGAGGTCGCCGGTTCGATTCCCGTAGAGGGTCAAGATGAAATATGATTTATTTACATGTTATTTTTACATTAATATTTCATGTGCGATACCTTGGACTGGGACTGAAGCGTAAGACTGATCATCCTACTTTCATGTAATAAAATGATCAAGAGACACTGATTCATTGTCTGTTAATTGTTTTTTTATTCAAATAGCCATAAAAATATTATAACAGAGTAAACTTAAAATATTCTATAGTAAAAAATAATGTTTTGAAAACGTTATATAACTTTTTTATTTTCCAGCTAGAAACGATTTTTAGTGACTTTGAACTTGGAATTTTCTTCTTCTTATATTTATTGCAAAAACAGAGCTCAGCAGAGTTATTCTCGATCAGGAGAAGGCCCTTGTCAAACGATTATTTTTCTTCATAGAGAAAAACTGACGATGAAACTAACAACAGAAATCTTGAACAAAAAAACATTTTCGGAGGTAAAAAATGTCAACTCGATAGCTCAAAACCAATTCACGGCACTTATTTTTGTTGGAAAAAAGTCCGAATCGGGGTGTAAAAAAATTAAAAATGTAATGAAAGTTCGAGGTGTATAAAAATAAATTGTATACGTGATGAAAACGACATTAGCGCCTTTTGCCCTTTACAGCATTAGTTTGACGACATTTTTATAATCCGCTCGCTTTATGTACATAGCTATGCAGTAATATCGGTTACATGGCGCATCTAAAATTCACCCGGAAACTGTCACTAAATTATATCAAATACACAAATACAAACAATTATTTAAATGGATGTATAATGCAGGAACCTTCCCAGTGAGTGAATAAAACAACTCTCTAGAACAACTATATGCAATCGTATAAGCGGTTTACGAATCTATATAAGACAAAACATATATACAAACTTACAGTCATTTTTATATTATATAGATTCAACGGTGTGTTGGCAGAAATTTTCATAATAGGCATTAAACTTGGACTTGGAAAGAATTATATATTACATATATCATGTAGTATAATCTGTATCGATATAATTATTTTTGAAATGTGGCGATTAGAACACTTAGGCAGTAGACCGTTGAGCTAAAATACAGGTCATTCCTAGTTAGACCACAGCTCTGAAATGTTTCATAAATAAACGGCATCTTGACTAAAAGTCTTACTGACAAAAGGTATCAACTGCAAACATGTGAAAATCACCTAGGTACGTAATTTTGATCAGCAAGTAGCATAAAAAAGCAGATTTTCATACGAAAAAAAATCAATGGAGAACTAAAAGGTGTGGTTGAAAAGAAGAATACAATGCGTAAGAAGAAAAAATTTGAAGTTATTTCCTACAAAAAAGATTATTTTTAAGAAATTTTAATTAGTACTGTACGGAAACAACGGGAAGAAATGTAGGAAGAAATTAAATCACTAAAAGGAAAATCAACACTGACAAGACTACAACATCAAGAATTAATGTTTTTGCAAAAAAGATTGAGGGTTT
>JAGVSP010004284.1:0-17141 GCA_022494985.1 Micrasema minimum
AAGTTGCACAAAAATTGAATTACTAGGACGTGAGCCTGACTCACGGGACGATCGGGAGCTACCGCCAATAGCGGCTGACTTGCTTGGAACCAGTTTATAGAAGCCATATGTGCACCACACAGGAAGCAGATATGGAATTGTTTTTGCTTTTCGGGAGATATTCGAGATAATTTTTTTTTATTTGACCCATAGTTGACCCAACTCAGTTGTGCTGTTGTATCAGTTTTTTATTGTGAAATATTGTTTTAAACACAGTTTTTTAATGTAGTTAATAAAAAAAGGATTATACACGGTGTAACCAAACTCGATGTACAGAGCGGGAAACCAGTGAATATAAATCACATTTGGAGACAGTTTTCGAGATAATTGAGTGAGAAGTAATTTTTTTTTTTCGATAAATTTTTGGAAATTGTTATCAATATATCATTGATTCAGTCAAATTAATACTATCCACAAAAAAAAAAAACAAAAAAAAAATCGCATTTTTATATTAAATTTGTGCAATTTTACTTATGTAAATCTGCGATACTTATGAAAGCTTTTATGTGAATTAAAAAATTGTTAAGCTCAGATTCAAAATTTATATTACACATTGGACTGCAAATATGATTTAGATTCACCAGTTTTCGGGTTTTACTATGAGAATTGTTTACTCCATGTATTATATGGTAATATATATTTAATAAATAAATATTAATTTAAGTTAAGCTTTTAAATGAAAATCCAAAAGGCACGTTTATTACTATCTCCCCAACGCATTTCTCCACAACCCCCAACACCAAAACAATCTCCCTTCCTCAAACGTCAGTCTCGCATCCTTCAGCAACGCGAGTAATAATTGTATCAAAATAATTTTGGTTACAGTTTTTATACTTGAAACAGCGGGGTAGGCTAAATAAGGCTGTGATGTTGGAAATTGGAGGAAAAACCTTTCCCAAAAAGATATTCCTTCCTCACGAACTGCTGAATGACGTGCGTTTCAGTTTTTGAATAATGATACATTATGTATGATGATAGATTTCGTGAAATTAGGTCAAGTTTAGGAAAATATTATTCAATAGCTGAATAGAAAAGCACCCAGTCAGCTTACGACAGTAAATTAAGCGTGACAGTAGAGAGAAATTTGGAAAGAAAAACGATGTAATAGCTATTTTAGCTGTAGAGACGAGAAGCTTGGGAGGGAATTTGGATAGGATATCTAAGCGTTTTACAGGGCTTATGACCTGTCATTGGCTGGGTTAAGTGGCCACATGATGTATTACAACATTATTTTGTTGATTGATTCGGCATTCACTTTGTAACACTTCATAATGAATTATGGTTAAATAAAACGATGTTATGTGTTACTATTAATTGGTTTATTCCAAATAAATTGGTTTGTACTAAATAGAATTAACCTACACTATCTGGTTTCGGGAGTAACGTTCTCTCATCGACTGGTGAAAAGACACAGCTGTGTAAACCAATTAATAGTAACAAATAACATCGTTTTATTTAACCATAATTTGTTACAAAATTCCTCATTTAACCTAGTAGTTAATATGAAGTTGTATATATACAGTGAAATGGCGCGACGCTTCACATGTGAGCACTCTCTGTCATCCATTGAGAAAATTGCTAAGCATTTTAGCAGAAACCTTTATGATTGCAAGTGTAATTTGCAAGTGCTATGTTATTTGGGACACATGTTATCTTGTGTTAGGGGTTCATACCAAACACGAAAGGGACGATGATTGTGCTATGAGAAAAGATGGTTAAATTTTAAAATTAGAAAAAGAAAAAAAAAATCAAAATAAATAAATAAACGATATGAAGCAAAGAAAAAAAGCCGATTCAAATTCCTAATTCTTTCTTTTATCTGCAACCAATGGTGCATAGGGCACTGCATTAAAAAATACGTATGTAATAATTTAAACTCGCGATTGTTACATGCTTGACATGAAATAACTTCACTGAAGCGAAACGTCATCGCTAGTTAAACTGTTTTAACGTTACGCGATGATATACATAAAGTATAAAGTACAGGAACGCACCCTAAAGTAAAGTGTCGCATGGACGGAGATCGATACAAGACGGTAGCGGAGGTAGTTGAGAGATTACTATGTAACTAGGTTAAGGGAAACCGTGTTCAACCACGTGGTTTGAAGATGCTTCGTGGAATCCATAAAACTAGCCCAAACTGTATCGATTGACGATATTATGTAAGCCAGAAAATATGTATTTATCCAGCCGTAACAATGATACAATGACGGATTAAAAAAACAAATTGTATCAACTAAAAAATTTTTTTACTGTGGGTAAAAATAAAAATATTACATAAAAAAATTTGGATCCATCATAATAATGGTGGCCCATTGGTAACGTAGAGAGCATTGAGTTGCGTCGTGAAATGATTCCAACTCAGAAACGACTTTTGATCATATTTTTATAGACGAGTCGCTTAGATTTTATTAAAAATATTGTGCTTTCAAAATTCTAATAGAATTAAAATGATCGTATAGGTTTTTTTTTCGTTTAATAAAATATTCTAAATAACCACAATTTTATGTAAGCCGTACCTAATCATATGTAGTCAGCTGTAGCTTTTCATAAAAGTTATCATTATCATCATCATCATACCATATCTGTTCCCCATGTGGAGCATATGGATTCCACAAACTGCCTCCAGGCCAAGCGACCGGCCGCCAAAAATTATAAATTGCAAATTTAAAATATTCATGTTATCAACTACAAAATTAACATTTATTTTATTGCCTGTTGCCTTTTCATCTACCCAATCAAATTATTGCTACAAATTTGACGACTCAAATAAAAACACACCCTTAGTAATGGGTAGTAATCCAAAAACTTTAAATAGTAATGACATTGGTTGACATTTAAGTATCTATAATAATACGCACTTAAATGTATGGTACGATTGTTGAACCTCAGACTGAAAGACATGTCAAGGGATGAAACCACCCTAAGTCCTTATTATTCCTTATAATAAGACAAGAAACAAGAATATTCCCAACAATGTAAAGCTCTGCTCTCAATATCCTTGAAACGATAATGTGTTTGTTTAAGTTAAATTGGAAACGTTTGAATTGCTGTGTTAACACTGAAGAATTAAAAGCTAACAATTTCTAATGCTTTTTCTTACTTTCGAAAGTGTTTTACTAAGTTACGTGTTTACAGATTCAACAAATTAATTCAAAGATAAGCGGCAAATTAGTAAAGTATTTTTATTAAATTTTTATCTTGTTCTTCAAAAACACCTGTAAATTATATAAATTACTGTGTTATGTAGAAAAGCTGCCAAAATGTATCTTTTTAGTATTTGTGCGACATACGAGTAGGTACGTATTCGAAATAAGTATAAAATTTATAGGCAAATTCACGGGATAACAATACGATGGCGTGCATTTAGCTCCACATTTATTATTTAACCAAATTTATTATATATTAATTGTTATGTTTATGCAATGAATTTTTGTATGCGGTCCTACTAATCATAATTTTGAGTAAATGTCGTATTTTTTCAAATATGTAAAATTCTATGGTTTTGAGTGCGTCAGTTTAATATACTAGATATAAGAAAATGTGCTTATTTACTTTTCAATATCTATTTATAAATCTTTATTTATGTCTAGAATCTGTTTCTTCTCCAATTTTATAACTTTGTATCTATCCTACCTTTCGTGTTCCATTCTTTTCACCTAGAGAAAAGAGAAACGTCTGAGATATTGACGATCCTTTCAGTACTAGTAGCGTCATAATCTGGGGTGGATATCGCGTTACCTGGGAAAATTGCTAAGAAAACAGACCGGTAAACCACTCCACTCGTGTGCTAGAGAACAGGGGTGAATACATTTTCCCTCAAGTAACTGATATCGGTTATTTTAGCATACAAATAACCGGTTTAATCAGTCATTTTTGGAGTATTATAGTAAGAAGCATATTGTTTATGTTCAGATGAAAAATATTATGTAATTTTTACTACGTATTTGTATCAAAATATTTCACCTATAGGACTTTTAATCAAACAATGTATTCTATAAAATTGTTGTCACTTTACTGATTTAAAATTACAGCATAATATTAACGAAATAAATATAGACAACTTTTTGAGTAGGTACTTCCACATCTGTGTCGAAAAACCTTATATTTTGCTACAAGAGACTTGAATGAAATTATTATTATTTATGTCTCAGAGACAAAGAAGTTTCCAAAGAATATACATAGACATATGTGTTTACATGTAGATACGAAGACATTTTACAGGGACTGTCTTTTTCTAAATTGACAGGTTACCACTTAATCCGAACTTAACCCTGGTCAAACCATAAAAACAATTGTCATTTTACCAACAAACTGGTAATGGATAACCGTTTTGATTTCAACATTTTTGGTAACCCTAGAACGAGGGATACACATATCACAAGATTGTTTGTTTAAGGACTTAGCCCACTTAACTGTCTGGATCAGATTTGTCATGTTTTTTGGCTGAACAAATAAGGAATGATATGCTACTTTGTGGCGAATAAAAGGCAAGAAATAATGTGTAAATATGGAAACCCTTTTCGGTGTAAATAAACGTCTACCGCAGTAGACAACTCGGTTTCAAAAATACAAAACACACAATAAAATACAAGACCTCGTAAAGTCCTGGATTCATATTCAAGATACAAAATAACTAAACAAATAACAGTAGGTACTAAAACAAAATATTATTATTAACGTTAATTTTTAATACCGCGTTTTAAAATATGGGTACCTACAAAAAAAAAAGCGCCTGGTAATCATGAAGATGCACAATTATCATCATCATCATCATGCCTCCATGCCAAGCGATTGGCCGCCAGTTCCCGCGCATCCTCTCAGGTCAGGTCCACGTCCCATAGTTCCGACGCAAACTGCCGTTGGATTGTCAACATTGTATTTTTCATATAAAATATTTTTATTATCAGTGTGTGTTTTTAGTATCTCTGTCTGTCATAACAATTATTTATCTTTTTTTTTAAAAGCTTAAATCGCATTAAAAAAATCTTAAAGTCCTCTGTTTACTGCAAAATACACGATGTTCGCATGAAATTTCTTAAAATGCAGGTAAAAAATATTTTTTCCGGCGTATAAATGTTTGATGGAAGATAAGCGAAAACGTTAAACTGTTAAATTTTGATTTATTTACGGAGATATTCATTATTTAGTGAAATTTTGCAACGCGGGTTATATTTAAGCATCAAGTATGAATACTTATGTAAAACGTAACATTTGCTTTTATTCAGACTTGTGAACATAAAAATATTTAACAACTGAACAAGTTTTGGTGTAACTAAGCTATAAATCAAAAGTCAAAGGACTTAAATTATCAAACGACTCGTATTTTGCGTTTTGGCGTCATTATTCAAAGGATTACATTTTGTGAATCCTTGAACCCTTTAGATGGCTATTATTAGTCAATATTGCATGTCAAGTCGGACCATAAATTATTGTAAGAGTGTAAAAATAAATCTGACGACATATCGGCAGAATTCGTTTTTGCGCAAGAGATTTTTAATCACAATTTACACAAATTCAATAATCAGTATATCTGGGAAGCATGTTCACAAGTGATGGAAATATGGACAAGGACATTGAAAGGAGGGTTAGTGCCGGTAACAGAATTAATGGTGCCTTAAAGTCGGTAGTATCTAAATAAGTGCTTATCAAAAGAGGCTAAATTGGCAGTGCATAATGGGAGTTCTGGTACCAACCCTTATGTATGGAAGCGAAGCATGGAGTTGGAAAAATAAGGATGAAAGTAAATTGAATGCAGTTGAAATGCGATCTCTCAGGTGAATGTGTGGTAAAACAATGTATGATAGGTGCACTAATGTTGAAATTAGAGCAGAATGCAAGGCTGAGATAAGCATTATCGACAAAATTAAGGAAGGTCTTTTACGTTGGTTCGGTCATGTAGAGCGAATGGATGATGAAAGAACGGCTAAAAAAATATATGATGCGACTGTGCCTGGATGTAGAAGTCGAGGAAGGCCGAGAAAGACATGGCATGATCATATCCTCTCTGCCTACCCCTTCGGTGAAATGGCGTGATTGTTAGTTAGTTAGTTTAAACTTATGTGAAACATGTTGAAAAGGGTGTTCTGAATAAAATACATATTATCTGCATGCTCTTGAGTTTTTTCGAAGCTACTAACTTCAAAGCTATTCGATTATGAATACTTTTATCAGATCAGGAAAATGGTGGAACTCTCTTGTATCATTCAGCAAAAGCAAGAAGTAAGAAAACGTATACCGGTACGTTTCTCAATATTGAGAAAGCAAGCATGACTTGGGAAGACGCTCCCGATTTGGCAGCCGTTCATATAAAATATTACATTACTTAAACCTACTAAATATCTAGAACGAAAGTTGGAAAAGTGTTGAATTGTGAAATAAAAAAAAATCATGAACGGAAAAATTATAATTGGTCTTATTTGAATAAAAAACTTGAGAGATCGACGAGAAGAAAAAAGTCGTTTGAAAACATATCGTCTATCTACGATAAAATACACTTTCAATGGAAAAACTTCAGACAAAGCGGCATTAAGAAATATAAAAAAGGCGCACCTTTATCATAGAAACGCAATTACTATTACGCTCTAGCTCTGTAGAAATGTTATAAGAATATCTTACGGAGACCTTTTTGGAGAAAAAGCCTAATAAAGCTGTCTCTAGCCATGTAGAATAGTCACAATATTGATAAGGCTCGCTTAGAGACGCAATTCACTAAACAATTTATTCTGAAATTCTTTAGCCATTACGCGCTATCCCACGTTCCGGGAAACCATTCTTTTTAAATCGATCTCAAAGAGAAAAGAAAATGGGAAAAAGCATTGAGCTTTTTTCAAAATGACAAATAACACGTTGGTGATTGTTTTTTGTTACAAAGTTAAACAATTTTATATTGTTATTTTATGTGTGTCATGACACGATTCAAGAATATGGTATCTCACGTTAGGTTATTTAAGTCCAATGAAATAATCGCGTTACAAAACATACATTTTTACTTGGCGATTTTTAGCTTTAAACTCATTTTTGTCCTACTTTTATAAGCGTGCAGCTAACATTAGATATCTAGTTTCAGGCGTTTTTCCCTTAAAAATGGTACATACAATGAAAAATCGAAAACCAAAATCTGTGAAACAGGACAGGCTTAGGACAGGATTCAATAGCCAAGATATTGATATTACGGATAAATTAACAGTTTCAACAAAAGGAGATTGAGTTTTAAAAATTTATGAAATATTTGTAGGCCTCAGTATATTTCATGTGAAATAAAAATAAAAATATATAAAATAGTTAGATCTATAAAAAGTATTTACGGCAGAGTAATTCGATGGCTATAGAATAGTAATGGAGTATCTCCAAATTTTCCCTTACCGAATAAGGTGAGAGCAATGGGCCCATAATTCTGGTCACGTGTTTCCTCCCCCGCACCCCCCACAGAAATGCCACGGGCCATGGTTCGCCGGTTCCCCAATAATTCCACTATTGGCACATTAATATTATTTGTTTTCCTGACTTTATACACAAATCGGTACATTAACTGTGAACTACGAGACGCGATCGTTCATAACATGAGAAATGGTAAGCGTTCGGTCAACAAGGAAAATTTAAAAATATTTTTTAAAAAGTATAGATATATGTAATATTTTATTTCAATTTTCATTACGTTTTCAATGCAATTAATAATCATTTAACGATATTTTTTAGGTTTAACTAAGCTCCCTTATCCGCGTATAATGGTTTAGGGCATCATAATTTGGAGTCGAATGTGTAATATGACTTTTGAATCAATTTATTGTTGAATTTACACAAAAATTGTTGTCAAAAGAGTGATAAAGCTGAATTAAGCACGGGGTGAAATTAAATACATAAGTGTACATAATATATTTCCTTCTCCTTTAAATCTATCAGTATTTAAAAAAAAAAAATTATGTGCAATTATTCCAAAATGTAAACATTTTCTTTCAGTAGCGAACGTTTTGTTCGTCACATGTTTTAAAAAAAATCAGAGATATCAATACACCACTGACATTAACTAAACCAATCAAGATCTCTATCTAACTCCCACCCCTGGATACGGGCTAAGGGGCGCTGGGGTGCATCGGAGAACTGCACTGATTTAATTTGTCCAATGAATAATAGTTTCCTTGGAAAAATTGTTCTACGAAAAATCGTGACGCTGCGTCTGTTAACAAGGCGGTTGCAAAAATATTGTATTCTGGGCTACTAAAATACATAAAACTGCCTTTTCTTTTTTAGTATGCTCGTATAATGTATATTTATTAGAGTTACAAATTATTTTTTTAAATGTGAACAAATCGAAAATATTATGAAAAACGAAAAATATCTCTGACCGATATACCATAAGAAGAAAAAGAAGAAAACAATATATATAACAGAAACGATTGAACACATTTTTATGCAATCAGGGATACAATTTTCATAAGTTTATTTGGGTCATAATGAATGTAAAACTACGGAATTTAGAACTTGTTTTCCGTTGTAGGTAAGTATAACTAGGAAATATTTATAAACTTTTAGTTAATTGTCCAATTATTGAAATTTTTAAGAAAATGTCAAAAATATAATGATAGATGAAAATAAAATGTGATTTAAAAAAATCATTACTTGGAATTTTTTTAAAACAACCTTACCTAAAATACGATCGCCTTTGAAATATAATATTTCTTATTTTTAAGACCGAATTATTTTCAGAATAAAAACAGTATTACGTGGTGTTTTTTTATTACTAAACCGAATTAGAAAGACCGAAAAAATGTCTTTGTTCGTATCTTTTGAGAGTAAAACCTAAAGTATTTTATTCTTGTCTATAGGTCCATAGATACGTAATTCCTTTAGTGTTTGAGAAAATTCTCTATAAAGCCATGAATTTTTTATGTATTTCAGGACGAACTCATTGTTCTTGTAAAAAGTGTGAAACGTACTATCTTTTTTAAGAAAAGGCTGTAATACGTTTTTTTCCGATACCCACCTATTTTTGAGAACCAATTTTTTGTATAAAACGAATTCCATTACTTGAAATATTTTTTAGTTTTCAATTACACTTTCCAGAAACTGGTTCATTTCGAAAGGTTACCTATATCATACCTTTTTAAATCCATTTTTCCAACGTCATGTACCAACTCAATAAATCTAGATTTTTAAAATTAATTAACAATTAGAAGAACCATATTATTGAAATAAATATTTTATATTAACCCGCGAATCTTGTATGGCAGGCAGTCTAGTCTTAATCGCATCACCTCGGATGTCGACTTATTTCACGACAGTGGGTCTTCCGTTAGGAAAGCACTTTCAAACTTTTAATTTTTCTTTCTATACTTTTTTTATATCATTATACTAACATAACTATCTATTCATGTATGATTTATTGTTGTATTGTATTTAGAATAATTTGTATTAAGAATAAATTGAATTTTTTCTGTAATGTTCTAAATAACTGAAATAAATAAATAAACGAGTTACTGCTACACCACGGGGCGGGCAAAAGTCTTGGAGTAGATTTCGTTAGACAAAAAGGGTATTTTTTGGGCTGTTTTCAACCACCTTATAGTAAGATCTTCTAGCGCTATTTCTTGAGGTCTCTAGTCTATAATCCCTTAGCAAAGACCCATACAAAGCCAATACTAGGATGATATTTGTTCCCAAGTTTTAAGTAGCGCAATCTGCCATAAGGATTTTACGCCTCATTTACAAGACGAAGTATCGCCGAAGTTTCGGTTGAAAAATCTTCGAAATTTTAGCATACGCTTAGTTTTACAATATTTTGTATAGGGGGAATATCCCCTTTCTCTGGTACGTGTTCTATAAGCGCAAGGGAATATTAAAATAAAATTATGTTAATGATCCGGGAATCGTGATTTCTGTAAATTATGTTTGTTAGTTCGTACCTACATACATACATATTATAGATCAAGTTTACTCATACTTCTAATAGTTTAAATTGTAACGTTGTAAGTATGAACTTTCTCATTGTATTGTAGAAAATTTGACATGGCAAATACAGTCAGTGTCTTGCGGTGGCATAAGACTTTCATTTTTTTAATAAAGGATATAAACATGTTACGCTTACATGTGTGTTTCAATTCCTAATACCAACGCACTTAAGCGATCTTTATCCTGGAAAGAAAACTGTACAGTAAGCAAACTGTCCCGTATAAAGCGAAAAACTTTATGATTACATTAACTTTAAAAACTCTGTTTTTTATGTACCTAAACGTATTAGATATTGATATATTAAATGCTTTTTAAAACGTAAAAAACAAATAACATATTTCCATTATTAGCTATATTAGAACATTAACATGGCATGACAAGTACTTGAAAGTATATAATCAGCTAAATGATTATTTACATTCAAACAATCTTCTAGATACACATCAATCTGGCTTTCGTGCTGGACATAGTACAACCACGGCTCTGGTTAAGGTTACAGATGATATACGATTAGCTATGGATAACAGGATGCTAACTTTAGTAGTCTTGTTAGACTTCAGCAGTGCTTTTAATTCGGTTGACTTCGATCTGTTATTGGCGCGACTTAAAACGTTAAACCTGTCACAGTCTGTACTAAAATGGTTTGCGGCATACTTGTGCCCTAGACAGCAATGTATCAAAACTCCTGATCATCAGTCGGAGTGGGTTGACATAGTTGCTGGAGTACCTCAAGGTGGAGTATTATCTCCGTTACTTTTCTCCTTATTTATTAACCCAATAGCAGCATGTCTCAGATGTTCGTATCATCTTTACGCAGATGACTTACAATTATATCTCCACTTCAGACCTGAAGATATTAATGAAACATTAGAAGTCATGTCCGATGTGTTTGAACAATGTATCAACCTGGACAAAGAAATATGGTCTACTTCTAAATCCTTCTAAATCTAGATAAGTTTGGAACGTCTACAAAATACCTGCATTAGGTTACATTTTTGGGCTCCGTAAATATGACCATATTTCTGAATATCGAGGGCAGCTTAAATGGCTCAAAATTAGGCAGCGGAGAGAAGTTCATATTATTACACTCTTGTACACTGTACTGAACAATCCTAAAGGCCCCACTTTACCTTCGTGAAAAGTTTGATCATTTGTCTATTCATGGATTACCTCTTCGATCGCGTGATCAAAATACACTCCTGATACCTGCCCATAGTTCCTCCTTCTACTCCAAGTCTTTTACAGTGCATGCGGCTCGACTATGGAATCAACTCCCAATTGCTATTAGGAAGCCGAATCAGTCACATCTTTTAAAAAAAAACGGCTGAAAAAACATTTCCTATCTCTTCCTTAAATTTTATTCCTGTTTTACCTCCCGTCTATCCTAGGTAGACATTGAGTGTGATGTGTGTGTGTGTGTGTACTAATGGGGAGGATGAAGAGAATGTTAAGAGGTAAAAAAAAAATTGAAGATCTGTTATTGCGCTTTACGATAAATACCCGCACTACGTTCTTATATTGGTTGGTTGGAAGAAATTGCCAATTTGGGCAATAAACCCGCCAATGTACACAACTATTTGTACAAAAAGTCAAATAAATAAAATAAAAAAATAAAAAAGTGGACATGTGAAAAGTTGGTATAATCGGCGTATGTGCATGAGTAGATGTATGAATGTAGAGGAAGCAAAGGAAGTATGTCAGGACAGAGTGGTATGGCGTTCTATCCTCTCTGCCTATCGAAAATGGCGTGATGGTTATTTAGTTAGAAATATCCTGTTTGCAAACGTACGATTACGATCGCGCTTAAATAGATATTTAGCGTGTCTTTTGAAAGACTGTACAGTTTTCTGAACAAGAAACTGCACAAGGAGCTGTATAGTTTTCGGTCCCGTATAAAGTGAGCATTAGATAAGATTCTTTACTATTTATTACTACTTGTAATTGTTTTTGCACCAGTCAACGTGGACGTTTAATTATTTTATAAATCTAATTTGTTATGCAAATAACCATGGTTTTCGATATATCAATTAGAAGTCATTATAAATTGTGCCGCAAAGTGAAATAATAATATGGAAGTGTAAATTATAATTTAATTAAAAAAAAAACACACACCGGAGAGAACGATTATTTTTTCAAGTGATTTATTTATTGACGGACATGAAGTCCATTTAAACACAATAACATATTATACACATTAAAAAAAACAGTAGCAGGAAGGGTAAAGCAATAATAAAATGTATGAAGATAGGAAAAAACTATGGACTATCTCAAAACAAGATCTAGTCTAATTATCTAGGTAGACTTACACATTGTAATTGTAATTGTTTCTTTCTTTGTGTTTCTATGTCTTAAATAAAAATTGAAATTACAAGTTATGACAGCAAAAAACAAATAAAACAAACAAAATCACAGGCTCCGTCCTGTTTATTTTCAAAATAGTTTTTTTCTATCTTCTTCAGTAGTGATCTACGAATCTACATCACCAGCATTTGTTTCTAGACTGGTTTGTAAATCACCAAGTTCAATGTTATACAGGGCTCATCAACCAATGAGATTAATCTTCGATTTTACTATTTGTAACTTATTAAGGAACTTTGTGGCAATATTATTTACTGATTTTAAACAGAAATTAAAATGTCAGGATACATGTAGTAAATGCATATTGTTGTTAAATAATAAAAGTTATTTTGCACGTAAAATTTTCTGGTTCAGGTTTTTTTGTTCTAATTTCGAAATTCTATCGTTTGAACCGCATTCGGATACTGGTAAGTATACTTATTTCTTTACGTATAAAAATAAACCATACCATTTGATAAACAACATTTTGAGTGTGTCCAAACACTTGTAGACGAAAAATTTCTGCCATTTATTTCTGCCATTTTACTTTTTTTTCATTATTTTTTTCACCGTACGCAATATGGCCGACTACGTGATCAGCTACTCCAGGACTCTTTGTTTAGAGAAATTTTTACACGGAAAAAAAAAAAACGCGTTACACAAAAGCTCATTAAGCTCAAAGGACGAAATTGTTTTTACCCCGTGACAAGGATAGCGACTTTCCGAAATTGAGCGGGAAACTTATGAAAATTTTAATGCCTTCCAGATTCTACGCATTTGCTCGTGTACAAACTGACAACATTTTGTAATTGTTCTAATTTTTAAACAGTTTTTTTTAAATTATTATTTTCAATTATATTTATACATTGATATCATTGATTATTTACTATATTTTTTAAAAGAAATTCAACAACAATAAAAATATATAAAAGATACATGGCTAAGTCAACATAAATATGTAATAGCCAATAATAGAGATACATTAAAATATCATATTATGCAGATATAACATTAATCAGAATAGGTGGAAAAAATACATGTATCCAATAATATCAATAAATAAAAAAAAAAACTGTAACATAGGGTGTGTGATTAATAATAGTGTCTTTGAATACCAAAAACTTCTCATTTTATCGTGATAATTGATAAGTAGGAACAATGTAGGGATCATTGATAAGTAGTAAGTTGAACGGGTGGTGGCCCAGTGGTAGCGTCGCGGTCTCTGAGTCCAGAGATCGTCGCACGGTTCGAATCCCCACTTCAACACGACTCGATTCCTATTTTCAAGCACAAGCCGCTTAGGTTTTATTGGAAATAGTATTTGCAAATTGAAATATGTGCAAATATCATAGGATTGCATAGATTTATTTCTAAATAAAAAAAAAATAAAAAAAATAAATGTATTCCGTAATAAAAATAATTTGGTACATACAAAATTCTTGAAAATCACGTTGCGTTGAACCCGGAACCTTCATATCGTGAGTCCAGCGTCTTAGCCATTGGCCGCCTGAACAGGGCTAAAAAGAAGAAGAATTCTGTATATGACACTCCTGTACTGTATAACTTTATTCTTCGATACCCTATTATAAGTTGATCGTGAGAGTAATCTATGTAGGAAGCTTCGAAGAAATAAATTTCAGATGATTAAGTATATCGTAAAGATATTGATTGGGTATAAATAATAACACCTTTCTTGCCAGAAGTTCAATACACCTCAATAGCTATCACCTAATTTGAATTAGAAATCTATTCCAAAAGTCAAAAACAAAGTTATTCCCTATAATAAAAGTAGCTATAATAAAAACTAGACATTAATACACGCAGTAAATAATCTCCTTTTTTTATTTTGACACTAAATGCATCATGCTCAAAACGATAAAAGTTAAATATAAAATATGTTTCTCCGTTTTATTGAATATCGGGACGTTATAGTAGTTTTATTTTCTTCTATCAGATGCAAAATTTTATTAAGACATTTATGTCCTTAAGTCAATAACATTTCAAAGAAGATTTGGACCGAGGAATCATTAATAGAATATTATCGTTAACGATAAGTAATTTCAGTTAGGTATTATATCTGCCAATTTAGAGTGGGTTTTTACAAGTTTTTACAGTTTTATTTGAGATTAAGAGTACTTAGGTATATCTAATATTTCCATTTTATCCCATAAATTCTAAAGTTATCATTTTTACTGCTAATTTTTATGCATCAACAAATTATATTTAACGTATTCTTTTTAAATAAATCAAACCTATAAACCTAGATATATATTTTACTATGAGTATATTATTTATTGGTCCGTTTGTTATATAAATGTGGTGAAAATTACCTATATTTAAATTGGCAAATGATTATTTTTTCAAATAAGGAAACTCATAACAATACGAGAGCCCTTTCGAAAACACATACACAATTGGGCTATTATAATACACAAAATTTTCTACTTACAACTAACTAATCTAACTAACCAGGGGTAGGCTATGAGGATAAAACGCCACACCGCTTTATCTTGGCATACTTCTCTTGCTTCCTCCGCACGCACGTCGATTATTCCCACTAAGACATATACTCAGAACAGCATAATGTACAAAGGATTCAAAAGGTATAATAAACTACCGGAGACCGTCAAACAAATAAACGGATTTAAATGAATTCAGAAGCAAGCTAAGTAAAATACTAATGCTATATTAAATATTTATGTAAATATATACATTTTTTTTATAGCTAAATAAAAATGTACAAACAAACAAACAAACAAACAACAAACTTACAAACAATGCAGAAAGTATTAATGAAGAAAAATGCCTACGTAGTGTGACTTTGACTCCCAACAGGAAGGCTTCGGGATCGATTTCAAATGAGATTATAATAACCGAAACAGATTTCCTCAGGCTTGGGTCTTTTGTAATGTAGTTTCCCTATGTTATTAGGACCTTATGGCCTGGTGAAGAGGTTGCAATTAATAATATTGCCACGTTGCTAGGTATATAGTATGAACGACTAGTGTAATATGAACGGTATTTTTTTGTTATTTAGATTTGATTAAAATGTCAGGGCAAGTCCAGTTTAAACCACAGATAAAAGTTTTGATGAACCCATTTGAAATTGAAAAACTACGATAGTGGTTTGCGGTTGAGTGACTTAAGAACTAAACTATGGAAAATATGAACATGGGTAGTCATTATTACTACACGTGAGGTTTGTTACTCAATAGAGATCGATTGAACTATAAATTTCTGTTCTCATAATGTCAAATCAGCATTGCATGAATACAAATATAAGTGTAATCTTATCAATAACACCAATTAATAATAAAATAAGATAATACAATAATACCTGAAGATCGGCTTGCTCAAGAAGAAAACCATTTTAGGTTACTAGCAGAGACAATATAATAATTTGAAATATTATTTAAAAAAATTCTATTTGATTTTATTTATGATCAAGTACGTCAAGTACTTGAAAGTGGACATGTGAAAAGTCGGAATAATCAGCGTGTGTGGAAGAGAAGATGTATGAATGTAGATGAAGCGATGGAAGTGTGTCAGGACAGAGTGGTATGGCGTTCTATTCTCTCTGCCTACCCCTACGGGAAATGGAGTGATGTTTAGTTAGTAAGTTACTTTATTTTCTATTTGAAATACAGAGATGAGTAAAAACCTACTAATAAGTAGTTTAAAATAAATGTTAGGGTACTAAGTTTTTCTAATTAGTTATCCTCTATAATGAGTAATAAATATTATACACGTTTTTGTTTCTTTGTACATTTTTATTTAATATTTATATATGAATAAACCACGTGTTTAAAATGTGTAATTTTTAAGGACCAATGCGTTTCCGCTTGGAATGGACACGTATCTAAAAACAATAATGAAATAATAAAAAAAAGGGCTGCGTAGTAGTTATTATGTGTTAACAAAATGAAAAAAATGTAAGATTTCTCATTCAATTTATATGAGGTGGTATGGAATTTATCTATGGCACGGATGAGTGATTTAAATCATCAAGATTGATAGAACTTCAACAAAAATTAATTACTTAATCAAGTGTTAGGTAGGTACTCGCTGGCTGGACTGAGTACAGGAAATAAAGATAGATTTTCCAACAGGAAATTAATTATTATACTTAATATGTATTAATAAATGAATATTTCTCATGTTTATGAAGAAGTTACAGTGAATAAGGTAATATACGGCTGTAAAATATAAGTACAACATCATAATTAAAGTGTCTAATAATAAAAATATGTTTTTCCGCTATCAAACCGGACGTAAAATATAATAGAAATGATGAAACAAGGCGTTTTGAAACAATTTCATCATGGTGTAACAAAACTCGATATACAAGCGGGAAACCTGTGAATCTACATAATATTTGCAGTCGATTTTGTAGATTAAAATTATTTGATTTGGCTCATAGTTTTCGAGAAAATTGAGTAAAAATTTGATTTTTTTTCGAAAAATTCTTACATATAATATAATCTCTTTAGTAACTTTATAACATGTTAAAATAAATGTAGATTTCAGTGAAGCATAGTACCTAAATCTAATCGAACACATTGAAAACATAAATGAATATATTTAAAAAAATACTATCTACTTTTACTACTGCGCGAGAATTTTATGTTAACCCGTTAGCTGACAATACTGAGTACCACCAAATTACGTGCTATAATTTAAAAAAATACTTTTATGTAACAATAAACGGAACCACTTTTTAATTAAGGTGATCTTAGACACCATAAATTACTCGCCACCGAAGATTTATGTGTTCCGTGTCGGAACAAATGCCATCCGATCGGCCATCTTATAAAAAA
>JAGVSP010004285.1:0-15367 GCA_022494985.1 Micrasema minimum
CGTAGTTCAAATTTTTTATACCTACAATGATCTTACACATTCCTCGTTTAAACGACATATTTCTCGTATGCTTAATATAATTTTACTTAATGATAATACAATATTACCTAATTTAAACAACATTTTAGTTAATATCGTATTTTATTATAATATATTAAGTATATTGGTCTGTATAAATTATTATCAACATACGAGTACATATAAATGAAATAAACACGTTCAGTTTTAATTTTATACAGAAAAATAAGTTTTGGATTTCTAATAAAGTTATCAGTTTATTTGGTTACAGAGTTATCAATATATATATGAATTAAATTTTATGTCAATATTATTGAATGAACGATTGGGATATCTCTTTAGCAAAACTATCGCTTGTCGACAAAGCAAAGTCCAATAATTATCACGTCTTTTGGTTAGTTACGAAAGTAATATTTCTCATTCATTTTTATGATATTACTATCGTCATAAAGTAAACAAATAATTATTTATAATCTATTACTACTACTCTCCCCAATCCGTGGTGCATATGGCACTGCAATTGATACACTGAATTTTGATAATTTATTTTATTAAGGAACAATAACAGACAATTGGAAATAAAATATATAAAAAAAAAATATATGAGATAGATGTAAATATATAAAATTTCATGTTGCTCCCTACGGGAATCGAACCCGCGACTTCATGCACGGTAGCCAAATGCGCTACCACTATGCTACGAGACGGACAATAATTATCAAAAATTAATTATTTTCTTTCATTTTATATTCCTACAGAGATGAGATAGATTTTTTTCAAATTTGGGAATGTGGATATTCGAGCGTTTACAGGGCTTATGACCTGTCATTGGCTGGGTTAAGTGGCCACTTTATGTACTACAAACGTTCCCCATTCCGCTTGTTAGCGAATATCCACACCAGGTAACATTTTTGATTTTGTATATATGTTACGAATCGAAAACCATTCACCAGCGCGTAACTAGCACCATCTATGCATTGATATTGAAATTATTTGAACACGCCCAAAATGTTGTAATTATTTTCTTTGTTAAAAAAGGATTGCAGTGGATAATAATTAACAATTCATATGTAAAAACGAAATTTTTCCCACTGTTAAATTGCAGTAGGTACCTACGTGCTAATACTTTTTTCAGAACGCCTAGCTATAGTTTTACCAGGAGACTTCTTAATGTGCAATAACTGCAATTTTTTTCGTAAACAAGATTACGAATAAATAAAATTGTGGGTGCTCGTTTTCTTTGTACTTTTTTTTAATAGATGATAAAGATTTTTTTACCTAAGCACCTATGAGGTATTATAAGCAAATACGGCTCCATATATATATTTAATATTAAACTAACCAAGAATATTTTAATTTATTTTTTTTTTTATATTTATTTCATCATCATCATCATCATCATCATCTCAGCCGTTGAGGTCCACTGCTGGACATAGGCCTCCCCCTGCCGTCTCCACTCCTCCCGATCCTGCGCCGTCCCCGTCCACTGTCTTCCAGCAGACTTCTTGATGTCGTCCACCCATCTCATCGGTGGACGTCCTTGAGGCCTCTGGTTCCTCGGTATCCACACCAGAACGCGTTTCGTCCATCTGTCGTCCGTCATTCTGGCTATGTGACCGGCCCATTTCCACACTTCAACCAAGCAATGCTCCACCACGTCGCAGACCTTTGTCTGGCGTCGGATCCAATCGTTCCTTTTTCGGTCTCTTAATGTTATTTCAAGCATAATTCTCTCCATGCTCCTCTGTGCAACTTGTAACTTTTGGGAGGATTGCTTGGTCAGAGTCATTGTTTCCGCGCCATAAGTAAGGATCTATTTATTTATTTAATTTTATTTACGGACTTAAGTCCATTTCAATTTAAAAAATATGTACCCACATTTTTAGCAAAAATAAATACTCAGTCATTTAAAAAATAAGTTAGGAAAGGAATAAAAATGTTAATTTAAACTATGTAGGTACCTAATCCATAAAAACATCAACATATTATAAACAAATAAAAATGTGCATATCATTATATATTATGTATTTTCTTGTGTTTTTTTATCTTCTCTCTTCTTCTTCTTCTGATCGTTTGGGCCGTTGGCGTTAGTTAGCATGAAGTCCAATAAGAACGTTGAATGGGAGGATGACCGACAAAATCAGCTTTCACAATGATCTCAGCTTTTAGAAAAACATCTGTAAAACCATTATGAAAACCAGTTTCGATACGGTTCATCCTTTGGCAGGATCCCAGGACTCATTTTTGGAGATATTCAACATCGAATAGGAGACAAGGAGACACATCCTGGTGACATATCCATTATAAAGCCTGGAAACACTAATATACCTTTCTAACAAAAACACGAAATGGGCTTGGTGCTTAGCATAGACTCACTGCCAGTGAACAAATTAACGTATGCTAAGGGCATGTTTTTTTTTTATATAATGTGATAAGTTCTATCTCGATGTTTGTATATGCTAAGCACCATTATTTATTGAATTTCTCATGGAATTCAGAAAAATTCAGCAAAAAAAACATTCGTGCAATATTTTGTAAATAAGATAGTTGAACACTGGAAATAAAATAGAACAAACGTGCCATGTTATGGCGAGATATAGTACACATAAGATAAAGTTTGTAATACAAAATGTAGGTACGTGAGACGCTATCTAGGGGAATTTGGGTGCGAAATGTACGCGCATTAATCAATCCACAATGGTGGACAATGGAAAACAATTTTAAAAGAAAAAAAAATGAATCCATGAATTTTCCTCATTGATAAATATGTCGAGGTTCACAATAAAAATAAAACTGGAAGAAAAAGGTTTACCATGCACCTACATTTACCAAAGATTGCACTAAGCCCTAAAAATATATATATGTTTTTCTAAATACGTGGTTTTAAATGTTTTACACTATTGATCGATAGATAACCGGAGACAGACTACATTAAACAAAAAAGGATAACAATATAAGTTATCACATCAATAAATATTAATACTTAAAATATCGATACCTACCTACTTAAAAATCTTATAAAGATAGGTAATTTTTCTGTATGATTTTTTGTGAAATTCGTTTATGAAATTCGTTCACAGTTTTAGGTGGATCCTTTTTCTTTGATATGCCATGTAGAGCTTTAGAAAAGCATGGTCCAGTTTGAATCTGTAAAAGAAAAATAAAAGTTAGTACTTTAATTGAAAGCAACTACCTAATAAAAAAATCAATTAAACATTCCAACTTCAAGAAATTTCAAATAAACTCGTAAAATCACTAAAAAATACCACTTTACTGCCATCTATGGAGTAAAAACTGGCATTACTTTAATTTAGCGAAGACGCCTTCATTCGTTTCACGCCAAACATTCACTCAACAGACCACTAAAGACGCAAACCATTTTTATTAGTAATTCTACTCGACGATAGATGGTGCAACTAAAAAGACTTTAACAACTTTCCTACTCGAACAGAGATGGCGGAAGTGCTCAATTTTTCAAGATTCGTGAAATTTAGACTATGCTTTGATAACGCTTATCTGACATAATTGGGGTATTTCAAAATAGATAAAAGGCAAATAAACACATGTGAGTTATTGAATGTGACCGTTGGCAGAGTCAACACTTGACACGGACTAACACACGCACATGAGCCAAGTTAATGGGTTTCAGGCCTTGTTAAAACTATTGCTAAGGAACCAATTTTTACTTTTTTCTAGAATTGATTTAGAATTGTAGAATGTAAATAATTATCCAAAATCACAAAGAGTAATTATTGATAGTATGGCTACTTTCAAATGTTTTTTTTTTTTTATATGTGGATTTTTATAAAAATGGGCGGTGAGAATATATTGTTTTATGTAGGTACCTACTGCGCCCTAAAATAAATTATCATTATCCAATATAGTGGGTACCTACGTAAATTGATGAATTTCTTATGAAGATGACATGTATTTTGTTCGTGATTTGAGTAACATTTCGCGACTAAATGGTGATTATTGACCAATAACTATATTTATTTTTGACGGCCCAGTTCATGCGCGATTGTGTTATACTTGAATAACATAATTCCACGATAAAACATGAGGCCATCGAATGCCACATCCGTTAGTAGTTTATGAATGAAAATGTTTGCGTCCTGTTCCGAATGCGGTGGTTTACGCAATAGGTATAGATTGATGTTAGTAATATTCCGTCTGGGAACACTATTTTTAAACATTTTACGCCGTTTCCCGCATGGGTAAGCTGGGAAAATCATGAATGCCTTATGAAAATCTGTAAATACTACTGAAAAAAATTTTCTTAGACTCTTGGTTACACACATCTATTCGGGTTTGTAGAATTCATATGCTCCACATAGGGAGTCCGGTCAGTAATTCTTTCGTTGTTTTAATGTGATATGATAAAACACTTAAATAATTTATATTTATTACACTGCTGTCTTATGTAGGTACCTACCTAATAAAATGTCAATTTTCTTAAATTTTTCTCTTTGGGATTTTCAATACTAATATCTTCCTACTTACAAATCAAGAAAAGATTCAGCGATTTCTGGATTGGACACAGTTAGAAGTTAGACATAGACCAATCGTTGAAATGTCCACAGACGATATGCAAACAAAGGCTTGTGTATACCCTTTAGATGTGCTAAATAGTTTATTATATTTGGCAGTCAATGATCTTCTGCGACCAGACACTAGGGATGTAAAAATATTCGCATTCGCGAATATTGACACGTTGAAATTTTATTTTACGTCGATGAGCTAGTTGCCTTATTATGACAAATTCTTCCAACCAACCTTTGTAACAAAATTAAATAATGTAGGTATTAAGGTTTAACAAACGCAATAATATATAATTAAGGTCGCTTATCTTGATAAAGGTATTTGTATGTATATCATATAGTATATACATGCACAATATAATCAAATGTTTAACTACCTTTTCCCCATTTTCAATAAATAAAGTAAGTCTTTAGTGACTGAAAATGTTTAAACGAATTTTTTAACAAAAATATACCTTATATCTTATATACTTCACCCCTACACCATTAGAGAGCATTTGCCAAATAGTTCAGAATTAAAAAATCAAATATTCGTATCCGCATTCGAGAACATTATAATCGAATATTCGCAGATTCGCGTTCGCGAATGTCATAAGAGATACTGTCACATCCCTAGCTAGACACCTCTTAAACACGCGACGAAGGAGAGGACAGAAATAAAACCGGAAAATCAAAAATAAAACGATTATCTAGCGGCGCATCTTCATATTGGCTCATTAACCCAACTGTTGGACGTTGGACGAGACGCTTTGCTTCGTGATATAGGTATGTAGGTAGGAACAAGAATACCAGGATCGTCTAAGATCGGTCAAGTCATATACAGCTGATGGTGCGAGGAGTACAAATTATATCAAATTCTCCACAAAGCATAACAAGAGATTCGTGTTCTCAACCAAGCTTCAAAACCTGTACAATTTTGAAATTACAATCAATAGTACTATCTTACGCGAAGAACCCTCAAATTTTAAAATTGTTATAAAAATATTGATACGATACCTTTCCGAAAAATTCTAAAATTTTCGTCAAATTTAGGTTATACAGCATTTTAAAAGTATTTTTGTTGACACTTTCACATTGGTTGGTTTAACTGTGGCTCGTTGGCAATGTGTAAGAACACGAAATTTTAATTCTCAAAATTTACAGCATAGGCCCAAGCGCAATAATGAATAATTTTTAAAAATTATATCTGGAGAAAAAAAATCCTATAAATAAATCGTGAATCCACACAATTTTGCGTTTACTATAATTAATTTAAACGCGACAAAAAAATAATGACAAATATGTGGCTTTTTGACAATATTTGTGTAGGAAGATTTCGTGTATCAACACAGGAAATACAGTAGTCGAAGTTTGGTCCTACGCACTTCCTAATATCAATCGACGTTGGTTTAACGCGTTTCATAAATTTAATTTGATCCGAATTGAAAACCACGCAATTCACGATACATCTAATTAGTGCTTCCGCCTCCATACTTATTCACCGAAGCCAGTTCACGATAGTTGGTCGAGGAAAACTGAAGAAATAAAGGATTTCCTAAACATACTAGTTATGTTGTCATCATGGCGATGTGGGATGAGTTGTGGCGACTCTGTTAACGGTCTCAGGTTCTCTGCCGGCTTCTGGAGGTGTCGTAGGTGGGGTTTTAGGTTCTGGTTTCTTCTCCACCTCCGTAGGAGCCACCTACTGTTTCCGGTTGGCGCCACAACTTCCTGTGTCCGATCTATTCGACCCACGATGCTTTCGCAAACAGCGCCAGATCACCGCTTGCATCACGAAGACGCTGTCAAAATGTTATGTGGAAATACATCAACAGACGAGATCAAAGCCAACCAATTATTTTAATTACGAAATACAGGAATTTAATCCCTAACATGATGTGATTCAATACAGAGTTCATACATTTATAATGCACCAAAAGTCTTGTTCTTTTACACCTGCGCCTGTGAGTGAGAAGTAGAAGACATCTTGACAGAAATATTTCCTAGAATAGTAGTAGATCTTATTTGGACACCATTTTAGGAAGTATCGCTGTGGGTAGGCAGAGCGCTGCACCGTGGGCCGTCGTAGAGGGCGTTCTCACGGCTAATTACGGAATGCCACAATCAGAATTCCTTTATTTATTGGAGAGATTAATGTAAAAAAATACAAATTTCTTGTTTTCTTTATTTGTTGTTATCTCTACTGTCGAGGATCGTGACTCGTGCCCCCGGGATAACCGTAATGGCCGTAATTGAGTATGCCACTTACAGAAACTATTAACAACATTCAACATTGGGCTGCCAGCTCTCGCGGCTTCCACAGATGAGAAGCATCCAAGATCTGGTACATCCACCGTGTGGGTGGTCCACGGTCCAAGGTCGACCCTTACCTCTGGATCCTCCACACAGCTAGCGAGAATAACTCGCTACAGGCAAAATAAGTTCATCAATTTTCCCTGTCGAAGATACATGGAACATGTAAGATGCAATTGGGTTAGTAGCGCTTTGGTTAGTATCGCCACTTTGAGAAAAAAAATGTTAAAGGATTAAGATCGCAGTAAAATAATAGGTAAATATGGTTTACGATATTCGATATTAATGATAAATCAGATTGACTTTCGCCAAGAGTAGACACCTACACTATTATTTTTATTTCCGCGTAACTTAATAATTATTATAATAAACGTTTTATTGTTTGTTCATATGCACAATTACACTTTAAAAACATGGTCACATCGTCACATGTCTGAATCATCGGAATAATGCGCGAAAAATGATTGCCCGCCCACAAAAAAGTCTAGCGGTGAGTAGCGGAACATCTCTAAATATGTAGAACGTTCTCGGAAAGCATTGACATTATTTTTGGTTGCACTCTAAAATTTAATGTACCTACTAGGTGCAAAATCGTGACTCCAATATTTTTTGCCTAGTGTGACGTTAGCTAAGGACAAGTGATAAATAATGTGAAATGTCGATGTGAAAGTTATTCTCCGAATATTGGAACGGATCTGGAGAGAGCAAAAAAGTCAAAGAAACATATCTGAATACTAATGGAATTTATCAACAAAAGAGCAGTAGCTACATACATTAGAATACATAGATTGTTGAACTTTTGTGTGATTTTTAAACTGAAACAATTCTAGTCAAGGTTTGCTGAATTTTGTTTACAAAATAAAATACAAGTGATCCTTCTATTTTGTGGTGATTATTTTTATGGCTGGTAAAACATAAAAGCGCTCAAAACTCAAAAACAAAACGCAAATATCAACGAACATAAGGAAAAGTTAGTATTATTTACATAGGGATGAAATTATATCGTGTTATGAAGGGAAATTACAAGCACAAGAAATCTTCGGAAGAGCTTTTACTGCAGAAAACGCACCAAATGCCATTTAATGTTTTTACATGTATTTATAGTGACATAAAAAAAAGAAATATTATCAGATAATCACCAGGTTAATCCATTTACATCGCAGTCCTAGACGACTTGACACAAAATCAACCGCGAATAAAATAGTGTTTCAAAACAAAAATATCAAAATGATTTGTAACAAATGAATATTTATATCGATTAGTTGACTCGCATACCTCAGAAGAAAAAAACAATGTTCTAGAATAGCTAAAACATGCGTGACCTAATCCCGTTCGTCCCACGGCCACGTTTCGACTTTCGACCAGAATCTTCATTGGGATTAAGAAAAAATGCGAGCGGGGGAGAACTTTCAATTTCCGTCAAGTGTGTCGTCACTAGGTGTAGTGAGGGAGGGGGGGGAGGGAGAGACACTTGCGGAAAATAATAAAATGTCTGCTTTTATTTTGTGGTCCCCTCTGCCCTCCTTTTCCTCTCCCCGCTAGACTCCTGCTGTGACCTGATTCCGGTCCTTGTGCGCCCATTTGGCTCAAGACACATCATTTTTATTCCTTTCAAAACTAGACGCAACTTTTTTACGTGCGTTGGTGACAAGACCACTGGAGCAAATCGGTTTCCTGTTCTTACTTTTAAGGCGAGGTTTTATTATCAAAGGGAAAAAATTCAACTCAAGTCTACTCCCATTTTGCACAACTTTTCTCTCTGTGTTAATTTTTTTGTCTTATATGAACTTTTTATAAATAAAAATATAAATGGGGAAAGTCAGTTATTGACTAATACAATCTCACAATGGAAAATTTTTGAACTAGCTATAAAAAAAGATGTAAAATAGGTTTTGGTTCGGTCACAAGGTCAGGTTTTTCTACCTTTTGATTGGCTGTCATTAATAAGTTAATACGATACTGTTATAGAAATAAAAATGGTTCTGCATATTTTTTTTTGTAAAATACACTTTATTTGAGAAATCGGTCATCAAATTAAATTAAAAACAATGTTCTTGATTTCTCTCCTAAATTATTGTAAACCTTATATCCCGGAATTATAAATAGTTCCACTCGTGCCAATGTTTTCTGAATACCTGTGGTTTTTTTCCTCAAAGAGGGGTATATTGTACAATTTTGCCTCTTTAAGTAAATAAAGAATAAGCTGCTTAGTTTGATCATACGAAATGTAGAGCAAAAAATCGTGATTATTTGTTTGAAAGTAAATTTCATTTTAATGTGTATAAATAAAAAACGTAATTATAATTCTCACCTATGATATTTACTAGAAAATAGAACAGACTGTGAGTCAGAATTTAGAAACAAGTCGCGCAGAGCAAAAAAAACGGAATTAACACAAACGCATCCGGCCTGAGTGGGGTTAAACATTTATACCTACGTTGTACAGGGTGGCTGGTTTTTGACACACCACTTTGAAAAAAGTAATAAACAAAATGTTTTGTTAGTTTGTGGCATAAACGTCTGCAAGTTTTGAAGTTCCTTTATATATTTGTTATATGGGGTGCTTAACATATCTAAGTTATTAAATTTATCATCAAAAGCCTTACAAATTCGAGGAATCGTAGAATTTTTACAGTGATTTGTTTTAACTTTAGGTATATGAAAAAGTTTAGGCAGTCTAGTTGGTCTGGAAGGGACACGGAAAGAGAGTAGATTAATTAAATCTGGTGAGTCAAATTTGTTATTAACAATTTTATAAAGCAAACTCTGATCATTGATATTTCTCTGATCATTGATATATCTTCTAGTATTTATCACGTATACAGCAAGTACTTGAAAGTGGACATGTGAAAAGTCGAAATTATCGGGGTGCATGCATGAGAAGATGTATAAATGTAGAGGAAGCGAGGGAAGTGTGCCAGGACAGAGTGGAATGGCTTTCATTCCTTTCTGCCTACCCTTCCGGGGAAACAGCATGATGGTTAGTAAAAATATGTAATGCAGTTTTTTATATTTGAAATACGCTGAATGCAGATGGATGTTTAGCACCGCCACGGATCTTTTAACAATAATAGTAGTCTAATTTTATTTATTTTTTATGTAAGCATTATCCACAAGTTGTGTCGCTTAAATTCGGCCACCGATTACAATGTACAGTTTTAGCGAAAATAAATCTGGTAACTATGTATAGTAATATTTTAGAATGAAGCAATTGGGTCACTGAATCTACGCCACCAGACATTTCGTGTTTGTCTAGACTCTAGACATTGTCTGAGTGTGCAACATCACTCACACAGGCGCATGCGTGCCGAATATATACTAGACTACAGGGGTTGACAAACTTTATTTAAAAAAAATAGATAGTATAACTTAAGTTTTTTCAAAGTGGAATATATCTATGTATATTAAATAATAAACAGATGTATATTATGTGATACATAAAACAAAATACGTAGATGCCTATTATTAAAGGAGGCCACTTATTAGCTGTTTTCAAAGTAACGACAAATAAATAATTTGATATACATATATGCAAATGATTTATTTTTATAAAAATTAACAATAGATAATTAAAATAATTGAAGATGAGTGGCGGGAAAAAGGAATGTTAAGCAGTAATTTTGTATAAAAATAGTCTATTTTCCATTATTGGAGAATAAAATCCACTATGAATACTAAACTGCACTAACTCAAATAATAAAAGTATAAATTCAATATTTGACAAAGGAAAGATATAGAACACGTTTCTTAGAAAGAAAGATGGCGGTCGGTGAGAGCTGTGATGTGGTATTCTCAGTTGATTTTCGACAAACTATGACTGGCAGTATAGCGTTCAGGATGCGAGATTAATGTAAAATTTGATTTCTGTATTTAATGAATATAATACACTATTAATTTAATGCAAGTACTTGCTCTTATTCATAGGGCACTGCATATCATGCACATCATGCGCATTTATCACATGAAGTCAATATGATCAATCTTACGCACTTAGGTTTTTTTATCAATTTTTACTAAACATATTGCAAATAAGAATAGAAAATGTTATGAAAAAAGTCGCATGCGGTTTGAGAGACGCGGTTTGCCGGCCCTGAGCTAGACAAAGAAAATGTTGCGTAATTTTCGCGGATTTTCGCTCAGTGACAAGATTTACCGTTACGTTGGTAACTCACTTGGTCCATGGCATGGTTTGGGCCAACACTGTATAATATATCCCTTTCAACAAATTTTCCACTCCACCTACATCGGTGGCTAAAGCTCACTTTCTACGGAACAGAAAACTGTACATTTTCTTGTGCAGTTTGCAAACTGTCCCGTATAAAGCGAAAACTGTACGGAATATTCAATGGCCGGCGGTGACGTTTAGCTGAACTGACAATGTTTAATATGTAAACGTGTAAGTAGATTTTGATATATTTAATGCTATTAAAAACGTAAAAAACAGTAACATAATAATTTAAATTACTAGCTATAAACAACATTTTGAGTGTGTCCATGGATATCAAATACTAGGCGAAATGGGGAATGTTGTAATACATCAAGTGGCCACTTAACCCAGCCAATGACAGGTCATAAGCCCTGTAAACGCCTAGATATCCATATTCCCTTCCAAACTTCTCATCTCTGTTGAGATGTCAAATTGTACTAGCTATAATATTAACAATTTCCTGTGGGCAAATATACGATAACTTACGATCGCAGATAAAAAATATACATATTTGGTTTGTCTTTTGACAGACTGTATAATTTTCGGTCCGCTATAGGTAAAGTCCGCATAAGTCAATAGGACCCATATCTTTCTATCGCACTAATTTACCCCCGCCACCAACATTGGCGTACCTATTGGCGGCCAAGTGAATATATTTGGAATTTCGTCATTTCTTATCGTTATAAAATAAACGAAAGTATTTTACTAATGGAATCAGCATTCTCTTCGCAATGTATTACACTCTCGCGAAGTTAACTAAAGTTAAGAGTCACCACAACCTACAACATACCTACGACGCATTCCGTACTTCGGTAAACTTTGCGAAAGTGAACAGCTATTGATAAATGATTACGCATCTAACACACGACACATGTGACACGAATCACAAAATTTGCAGAACACTCGTAAGGAATGGGTTAGTATAGCGAATGAAATCCGCGATACATAGTTAATAGTCCATTCCTTTTGCGAATTGTTCTGCATTTTGCGTGAACCACACGGTACATATGAAATGAGCCTAAGGATAATGTAATACATACTTTGTTAGTTAGATTGACCGTGTATTTACTATAGTTTATGTTAGTCCCAGGTTAAATGCTTTTACAATGATCCGGTAAATTTATAATAATTATTGTGATTCTTTTTCTCAATTGATATTTAATTAATAATATAAATCGCTTTTTAATCACAATAAATCTATTAAATTATTATAAAATAAAACAATGTTATGTGTTACTATTAATTGGTTTATTCCATTAAGACCCCAGTACATCAACGGCCACCATTTAGCAAGCAATTAATTATCATTTTTTTTGTACACCTTCTTAGTATTCTACCATCACCACTGTCCTAAGATGTGTTTTCTATTTTTTCTATTACTTCTATGTATCAATATTTATGTTACCCTTGTGTCTAGATTCTTAAGTATTGCAATTTATTTTTTTTCTGTATTTTTCTGTATAACATCTGTATTCTAATTTAGTGTCTTTTCACCAGTCGATGGGAGAACGTTACTCCCGAAACCAGTTGCTCGATCACAGATCAGTACCGACTCGGTAATTAGCGACGTGATAACGATTTCTTACCCATGGATGTTTAACGTTTTCGCGATCACAATGGAACATGCGTTAAAAGTTATCGATCGGGATTATTAAACGAGCGCATACTAGTCGCGAGCCATTTCCCGAGATATATCTTATTCGCACAAATCTTCATTTCAATCTTTATTATAATTTAGCCGGTTTTCGGCAAGCCAAATATTGAGAAAAGCAGTCGAAATAATAAAAAATCAGACAAGCGCGATGATTTGACGTTTGACGTAAGGCCGCGTTATAGCGTGCATCGGCCCCGCTCGGCTCAGATCGGCTATGTTCGGCTATCGATACCACGGTATCGAACGAATGTCACTGTGATCGCTCAAATCGTTAGCGTTAGCACGTGAATAGCACGCTTTTAACTACGTCGATAGTTATCTGTGCTTGAGCTACAGGTAGTGTAGATAAACTCTATTTTTATAGAATAAACCAATTAATAGTAACACGTAACATTGTTTTATTCAATCAATCAACAAAACAATAAATCTAAATCATTTTCTACAAAGCTGTTGTTTAATAGAAGATTATAATCAAAGCTTTTAATAAAGCGCATACTAACTGTTATTACAATTATTAGTGTTATACGTGGTCAACTACTTGATAACTACAGGACATATTAAAGGGGATTGATATACATATCATATATCAATATATTAGTTTAGTTAGTAAAAAAATATTACAACAATTTTTTGTTTGCTTGTTTTATATAAAATAATTTCTAACTACAAGCGTGCATAATTTTTTATAATAAAACATATGTGTTAAGCAATAGATCGAAATAAAATACTTTATTATAAATAAATAAATTACTAGGTGGTGCTACTAGTTCCCTTATCCGTGCCCAATGGTGCGCAGGTCTCTGGATTGGTACACCAAGTTCATTGAGTCTTGATCATTTGTTACATGAAGGCAAGATGATTAGTTTTACGCATCAGTACAAGTCCAAAGTAACACGACACAAAGGATATATGAAATATTCAAGTGTGAAAAATCATATTAAAATAAATATATCATGTTGACTCCGTCGGGAATCGAACCCGCGACCTCGTGTATAGTAGCCCAATGCGCTAACCACTACACTACGAATTAAGGAGTTTCATTTAAATTTTTTAAAATTTTATTCATAAAACGATTCATTCATTAATTAATTCCATATTGTCTCGCTATGTAAGCATTTAGATTACACAAACTCCTGTACGTTAAGGTTAGGTAAGAACTATAAATTTATTTTTTTAAATACCTTCAGAACAAATTCACAATTCTTCATTATATCCATCCTGCAAACCTCCTGCACTTGCAAACTTCAATTTTAATGTTTGCTGCAAGCTTGCTCCCACGTACTTCAAATGCAAAGGTTATCTGAAAAAAAATTTGAAAGAAATTAGGTTTATGAAATAAACTATACATATTCAATTTATTGGTTTTTTAAATATACGCGAAAAAACTACAAATATTTTAAAAATATATTTTAGTATTTTCCATACATTTGAGAAAAAACGTATTTTTTGGTGTGGACAACTTAACGAAATACAATTTACACCTACATTTAACGATAATTTATTCTATTTCCTGTTAAAAAAGATGGCAGTAGGTACCGAAAAGAAAAAAAATCAGTTCAAAATTTTCAACAAATTACATAAACATGTATAATATCTATTCTAAGTCGGTTGTTGAATCATTCGGTGTCCTGACAATTTCATTCGGCGCCGGCTTAATTTAAGCCCTAAAGCGAAATTTATAAAAAACGGGAAAGTGTGAAAAAGGTTTAAGAAACTCGAAAATACAATACATAAGCTTGAAAATAGATAATAAGTTCTATGTTCCATTCAATTTGATAATTTCCTATAATCAAATTGTGCATATCAACAAGACACATTTATTATAAAATGCACCTTCTATCTGTTAACAGTTTAGTCTGCGCGTGCGTAAGACATCATATTACTCATATTATTATGTTAATAAATTTGAACAAAATGGCAGAACGTTAAACTTGCAACGCCAGCATGCAACATAGTCCATCCATCACTACCCCATAAGTATTTGCATAACTCTGCATGAATATTTATAAACATTAAACAACTTGTAACTCTGAAAGGTGATAAATACGTCTAGAAATAAGTTCCACTCAATTTCAAAGGTAATTTAAACCTATGCAGTTGCATATTTAGTTAAATAGAAATGAAAGTTCAATGCTCGTTGTGGTATTTTTCTTACCGATTCTGCGTTAGTATTATGGTGTGTTATTTTAACCTTCTCTTACATTGAATACATGTATTACTTTATCTACACAACGATATTTATTCCAGTTCTTATAATTGAAATATATTTTGTTTCTACGTATTGACAACCTAAAACATGTCTGTCTACGCACCAAAACTAAAACACAAGTCGCACATACGCACTTAGGATTGAATTCATGAATTCCAAAACAATAAACTAATAAACAACACGTTATTATTATTAGAAATTTATGAATATTAACAGTATTAACACTAACAGTAAAAAAAACATCTAGCACAACAAATCAGCACCAAAAGTTGTTGTATAAGAACAGTTTTACAACTAACTGTAGGATATAATACTGGCTTGACCAGCAGCAGATACAAGAAATATAACGAAGTAAATATGAAGTGGTATTATAGCCATCATCTGACTCCGCTATGTCTGAGTGTACGCACCAAGAATCTCGTTTGATTGCAACATTTTACAATAAT
>JAGVSP010004286.1:0-15960 GCA_022494985.1 Micrasema minimum
GTACAATAATAATAATAATATGAAGGTATAATAAACTCAGATAGTTGACGTTTAAATCAATAAAAGGAAAATGTATCATAACGACAAAGGAGTAAAAATAATATTTGTTTAGTAAAATTTGCCTGTCTTTATCGTACGATCTCGTTGCTAAGTTCTGTCATCCTTTACGTTTTAGTAATAAAAAAATTAAAATAAAAAATTGTAATTATTTAACGTTTCGTAACTAAACAGCGGTTTTCAGAGAAATCGTGATCTCTTTTCTGTCATATTTAATGGTATCTATTGGATGGAAAGAGTGCCTAGAAGGTGTATGATTGTCTTCCACTATTACTTTCCCTTATCCGCACCCAATGGTGCATAGGGCACTGCAATGCAACTTGGCGTAACAATGCACTAGGCACTGCATTGTTACGCTAAGTGCAGTGTATCTTGATCATTTTAAGATGATCAATGTAAGATGATCAGTCTTACTCTTCAGAACCAGTCCAACATGAAATAATCTTATGAAAATCAAATGTAAATAAATATTTCATATTGACCCCCTACGGGAATCGAAGCCACGACTTAATGCACGGTAGTCAAATTCGCTACCACTGTGCTACGGGGCGGACACGATTGTCAGGTATAGTGGATGAATTTAATAATACACAATTTTCACTTAACCGGCAATGAAAATGTTGGTAGAGTGGGTATAGATTTTTAAAACCTTAAATCTAAAAATACCAATATGATGAAAAGATATAGACGTAGGACTTGAACCAAGTATTTAAAACATAATTTTTCTGAAAATAATTTAATATAACTAGGTGCATTAATTTTTACAATTTTTCCTGCCTTTCATTCAACATCTAAAATAACAGATTGTATATATTTTTATATTTTCAAATTACAAGCGGTAAAGAGTTAACTATATTATACTATTAAGTATAGGTACATAACATTATTATGAAGTAACCAACGACACTCAAACTTTAACACTTCCCAGCCCAGCGGTGCGATTCTCTAAGGTTTTAGACACTTCTGCGCATACGAATTCAGTACAAAATCGTATGCGCAGTAGTTTAAAAACACTTACAGAATCGAAGCGCAGCAGGTACAAAAAAAATTCCGCGCTCTCCGGTGATATTTATGTATTTTGAAAATGAGAATTAAAAATTGTACAAACATGAATATTCTTAAATATGACTTTATGTATTGACCACTGTTGAAGTTGAAATGTAACAATTTTTGTAACGTTATCTCTGGAAATTATCTGAATTGGTGATTTTATCCCCGATTTTTCGACTCCGTCGAATTACTTTTATACTATTACGGAAGAATACAACAATTCTGAAGCCTGTATGGATTATATTTTACTTAGATTTTCTCATTATAAGAGTCGAGTTGTAGTAAATACATAAATATAATCAGGACGCGAAAGTTAATATTATTTCTTCCGGCTGGCCAGGATTTTTACACAGTGCAAAACATTGTATTCATAATAATGTTCAATATGATTAAACATAATGGAGTAAATAGATTCCATAAACTGCTTCCAAGCCAAACGATAGACCTTTACTTCCCGTGTATCCTCAAGTCAGGTCCACGTCCTGCAGCCCTGACGCAAACTACCGAGGGATGAATAAATCAACTATAAATCATTCTGTTTCTATGAATTTTTTGGACCACTATTTGGTTTAGTAAATAATATTAAAGTAAAATGAAAAACCATTGTTTTACGATCACGTGGGAATATTTTTTTTAAAGTCGCTCGAGTTCCATCACACGTTTGAATTTCGCTGTTTCCGGTTTATCAGTGTGGACATTTGGGTGAACGGAGACATATATGATTATGTCGTGCAGCGTCCGATGTCCAGTAGGTAGTGGGTAGTGGGTAGTGGTACAGGTGAAGTGGTGCGTGCACAGTGACTACTTGTCGGAGTAATGAAGGCATTTTCTAGAATCGGTATTTCCCTCAGCATGCAAATCGCCCGTTATGCATAACAGCGAGAGAACCGTGAGTTTGTATACTTTCTACCATCTCAATGCGATTAACTATTCATCAAAGAAAAACATTATTAAATACTTAAATTTCTCTTTGCGCATCAGCTGTCCGTACCGATTGAACATGTACATATTTTATACGTTTGTGTATTCGTAAATGTATCGTGCGTATTTTCTGCAACATTTATTTCCTAAATTGCTGATCTTTTTGTATGATTCCAGTAATTACGCGCTTGTTTACATAGGTATGTATTTATATACCTACAGCTTACTTTCTGTGTAGTTTTCTCACAAAATTGATAAGACACCAGAAGATAATATTAGTTTTTTTAATGGATGACACTTCTATCGAATCAAACATTAAAAAAATTACAACCCACGTTATTTATCGCATATTTTTTATCAAGCCGATTCTAATTATTTTAGTTTTTGGTTCTTGTAGGCGCGTTACGTGAAAAGAAGACTAAAAAAATTTGCCTACCAATAAATCTCATATAAAAATTAATCTTGTGCTTACTTTAATACTCCTATATGAACATCCGTCAAAGGCATCACGTTTCAAAGTTCTGGAGTCTTTAGACGGTGGAATTTGATGATAAGTGGTGCTATGAAATTAATCCTAGGAAGCGTATACTTTCAGAAAATTTGTATGGAAACTCCGCTTCTAGTGAATTCTTTTGCGAAGACTTGACCGCTCTTCTCAAGCAAGATACGCCGTTTGCGGACAGCTAGGCGCAAACATCCTGATTTTATTTTATTGATAACATCTATTCTTCTACAAACCTCAATTGCTAACGTTTTGGTTGTTTAGAGTTACGCATATCTTCTTTTTCTATAAGGGCAGACATAGATTTTAAGAAAACGAGCAATTTTTGTAACTAATTCTTCGCCAACAGAACTTACACTAGTCCTTTGGAAATCAATGCGAAGAAAATATTTTACGTAAAATAAAAAAAAAGCGTACCTAATAATTGTGTCTCAACAATTACGAAAGAAAGCTTTATATAAACGGTATATTTATTTATTTACATTTCATTTTCATATTAGCAATTCATGTGTTCATATCTTGGACTGGTACCGAAGCGTATTAATGATCATCTTACCATCATGTAATAAAATGATCAAGATACACTGCACTAAGTGAAACGATGCGGTGCCCTATGCACCATCGGGTCTGGATAAGGAAAAGTAGTAGCTATAACGGCCTACATCAACTGCAAACTACGGAATAATTTATTATCATTGAAAGCAAGATTAACTTTATTTTTTTAAGCTAATTCATGTACTTTAAATGTTTATGGAAAGTAATTTTATTGAATTTATTTTTTAATGAATATTATGACGTATTCAAATGCCTTAATTTCCAGGTGTTTTTATTTAGTAGGAAATAAAAAAATGAGCTAGAAAATAGCGAACAAGTTGTGGTAGAGTGCGATTTTCCCGAGTCTGCTACTCTAATACCCGCCCCGCACCCCGCACATATTTTCACACCTTAAGACCTTTTTATACTACGGTGATGCCGCATGCCGTGATGTTCTCCCATAAAGTGGTGTTGACTAAGAATTTGATTGCTATTCTGCTACCTTAATGATTATTGTGTTCATTCTACTATGTACCATAGGTAACAATACGAGTAATACAATTAACACGATTCATTAAATTTATTTGTTTCCGATAAATTATTATAGAAATTTAAAATACATATTCCCAAGCGATATGAACAATAGTTTACGAACATTTGATACAGGTACAGATTTGTGTTCGCACCTAAGAAATACAAGTTTTAGCATTCTTTTACAGGTTTTTTTTACTAACTTACAGTACAACATTTATCGTTATTTTGTCATTATTTTACTTCCCCCTAGATGTTGTAGGTAATTGATATTTTTTTAAAGGAATATAACAACATAATATTTTACACGAACAAGCAATTACAAAATTTAAAAAAAAAAAATTAAAATATGTCTACAAACGTTTTTCCCACATTTTTAACAATACAAAACTATCAAGAACTTGAAATAACACAACTAACTAACCATCACGCCATTTCCCCGAAGGGGTAGGCAGATAGGATAGAACGCCACACTTCTCTGTCCTGGCAAACTTCCCTTGCTTCCTCCACATTCATAAATCTTATCATGCACGCACGTCGATTATTAATAATTTTAGTATTATAAAGAAAATAAGATGAAAAAATAATCATAACACTACAAATAATTATATAATATTGATTTTCTCGGATCTTTAATATCATAACTGTACACAATAACCTAATAATAATTACCTGTTCTACGACAAATGAAATTATTGTAAAAAAGTGAAATAGCTTAACTTATAAGAAACTACGAGCTAAACTTCTTTACTGTGAAAGTCGTGACAGTATTTTTATGGAAATACTAGACAACAGATATGTGAAAAATGGAATCTGTTCAATTTCCACTTTTTTCTTCCGTGTACACTTAACCCAATACAACTAACAATACATTCCAAAATGCTATCGTCAATCAATATTTTCACATATTTACGCGGCAACTGAAAGTATGAAATAGAGAAGTGAAAATAAAAACGATAATGTTGGTATTATTTTCCATATCACTGAAATATTAGCGGCCCCCGAGGGGACCGGTCAGTTTTAAGCTTTTTAATTAAAGATTTTGAACTTGGTGATGTCATTTGATTGGTCACAATGAATCATTTGATTTGATTTTCATGACTGATCAAATTAGACTTTACTGTATTATTTATTGAATCGGCGCCGGCGTTAACATTGTGGAATAACATATTGAATTATACAAATAAAATACTTAGATTTTTTACCTAAACTTTTCATTGTATATTAATCTTCAGTTTTAAAATACACCTGTAGATGGACAGTACTGCGTGTCCGAAACATGTCGTGTTAAAAAATAAACTCAGTGGACAAAAAATCAAAGTGTTTTATCTATATAATTATGCTTTACTGCTTTATTGACATTCATTGAAGTATTAAATCAATCAAACATATTCAATTCATATTGCGTATTTATTACTGTATTATTATTATTATTTGGATAATTTATTAAGCGCCATTTTTGTGAGAAATCACCTCAAGGGCACGTCGATATGTAATGGGTAATAAGTACCTACCTACCTTATAATTACCTTCAAGTTCCGTCGAAGTAGTATTTAATTGAATGATTGTGATCCGATTCTCTGATTATAATAAAGGTAAGTATTTGAATTCTTCCAAAGCTGTCAAATTCTTGAAAAACAGATCAGTGAAAGGTGGGCTAAGTTAGAAATAACATGCTAGATTTATCAGTCCGTATTGTGGTTTTTTTTTCGTGTCAAATGTTTAAAATGCATACAGTAAAGTAAAGAAAATTAAAGTCAAACTGAGCATGCGAGAAAAGTAATGGCGTAGCAAGGAAAGTTAGATTTAAGGCGATTAGATTAAAAGAAACATTGTATGTAAGTAGCAGATAAATAATAATGTGCATCTTGATCGGTTTTTGATTGATGATACTATGTAGTACGGAGAGGCATACAAGTAATGAGACAGTTTCATTTTCGTTTCTACCACGCGAGTTGAATGGCGTGTAATGTCGAGTAAGGTTCATTATTAGACACTACTATTTACTAATCACTAATGGCCGACTAAAGAGCTAATAGCGGGCCGCAGCCAACTCGTGGAAGGTCCATATTGTCCATATTGTCCGGTCCACACCTCTACAGAATGCACTAACCAGTAATAGTAACTATTATCTTCTCATCTTGATCTCGAAACTCTGTTGTGCATGAAGCTGCCGGCTATTTTTTCAATCTTGCGTACGCTTTCTGCATATGCATTTAAATTTTATATAAATCTCATAAATGATTCTGGACAGAATGATTGTACCATGATACTGTATGTATATCGATACAGATGCGTGATGAGGCGAGTTATCGTTTAATCCTATCTACTTCTATATCTGTACTACTTGATGGTTGTAATAATATATTTTTCATGTAAATTAGACACAACGCGCTAATCTGCTTTACTACATAAATATTAGAAAATTTTCTTTCACAAAGAAACCGCGTGTTATCCTTTAAGTACATACCTAGGGTTTAATAATTACTATATCATTTTTATCTTTAGATATAATTATTATGTTTTAACTTACGTATTAATTATCTTCATAAAATATGTACGTGTATTGCAATTTTATTAATTTTAAAACGCCGTTTTTTGCCAGGTTGGTGCATTATTTATAATATACTACATAGCAAATTATAAATATTGTATTCTACCAACTTACTTTAAATAAAGTAGAGACTTTTAGAAATTCAATTTAAGGTATTCAAAAATATCAAATTCAAGAAAAGTACTGAGGCTAGGAAAAACTTGTTTTCCCTATACTTTTGGCGTGTAACCAAGTTAGCGTCGTATACAAAATGTGACTCTCAAATTCTACAGAATTTAATGTCCCTTTTTATTATTGGTGGTTATTATTTTGCTGTCACTAATTATTCTTAAGAACAAGAAAAAACCAAAAATTAAGACTCATTATTTTTTATATATAATATTCATACATTTAAAAAAATCTGTCTGTGTATCCCTAGATATTTTTTTCCAAGCTTTATGCCTGTCAATAAATCTGGAATGTAACTTTTAAATCACCAAAATTTCTAAGGCTGGTCTCAAGGGCCCCCTCCTTTTGTTATCGCCTCATATCGTGCATATTAAATTTATTTTCATCAAATTATACTGCCTGCTGCGCCTGGAAAATATTTTTCATGCAATCGACATAGCATGCAACTTTGTCTAATACTTCATGTCATAATACTTCAAACTTTTATTATGTAGGTATCTTATATTTTAGTTTAGACAAAATACGTATAAATACAAGTACGTAGATCCGTTTTTATTTTTGCACAGTAGAATAATGTTATGATTAGATATAAATATGTATGTATTCAAATAAATTATTACTATCACATGATTTAGGTAGTATATGTACAAATGTACATAATATGCGTAAGTGTAGTGTAGTGTGTAAGGCTTCCGATGGGGGTCAATATGAAATATTTATATGAATATGATTTTTACATAAAAATATTTCATATATCGTCGCCGTTCAGGCAAAAGTCACTAACTCAAGAAAAACTGTTTTGAGATAATCAATGTTCGCGATTTTATTGCGACTAAATGAATGATCAAATCTTCACTATTGAAGTGTTTTCATTTAATCCATACATTTGCACTAGTAAATATGTGGATGAAGTGATGTTTGCCATTTAAACATCATAACTTTTTCTATGAATTGTGAATCAAATCAAAATTTTGTTGAATCAGTTGAGTTAGTGACTTTTGCCTGAACGGCGACGATATGTGATACCTTGGACTGGCGCCGAAGCGTAAGACTGATCATCTTGATTTCATGTAACAAATTATCAAGATTCACTGCACTTGGTGTACCAATGCAGTGCCCTATGCACCATAAGGTGCGGATAAGGGAGAGTAGTAGGGGCATATATCATTGCTGCCTGGAAGGAGTACCTACAACCAGACCCCATTCCGTTGAAGATTCATGTGCACGGCACAAAAAACCCACGAAGAGTCCGCCTCGCTTGCGCTGCGCCTGTCGCATGTTAAGCCCGTAGCAAAAAGCGTGCAGCAAAAAAAGATCTTCACACGCGAAATGGTCCGCATCACAAATTACCGTCACAGAACATTACTGCTCCGTGGAGAACATTCCAGAGTCTGGCTTCTTGTCAGTGGGGCAGCGATCAGTCGAGGAGCAGCACTTGTCTGGAGAGGAAGTGTGTCCATCTTGTTTCCCGTCGCTGTACTGCAGCGAGCGCTCGATTCCACGCACGAACCTCGAGTAGACCGCTAGCGTTGTGACCGTCCGGCGTGACGGACTGTTACCGTGATTTCCGCGTGTACCTACTATTGTGTCAGTGTCCACATTGGGTCAGCATTGTCCAGGAATGACCAGAGCGTGAAGTGCAGTGATTAACTTGTAAACAAAGGAGCACCGCACCGCACCGCCCGACATCATGCATATTCTGGAGATTGGATTTTCTGATTATGTATGTACCTACCAAATTTTTCATTTTAATGCCCCTTGCGTCATTGTTAGTTTTCTGTCAGCTGAACCTTAAATGGAAAAATAGGTAGCTTCTTAAGTAAGTATAATATAAATATATCTTACAATCTATATTCATTCATAGTTGCACTTTTTCGGATATCGGCACTCCACTGGAAATATATTTAATATTTTTTTTAATTTACTCCGTTATCCGTTCAAATTTCCTTAGTTGCTATTTTTTAATTTACATTTAATCGACTAACATAGTGAGATAGTGAGAGGACTCTCATTTCAATTAGGTATCGAAAAATATTAATCGAATTACTGTAATTTTCAAGCTAGTCGGCTAGTCCAATAGAACACAAAATAAACGGTACCTATTACCTCTTGTAGAGATGTAAAGTTTATAAATTAGTAGTTATAAATTCCGCCTATCATCTGATAACCATATCTATTAATTCTTGAAAGATGTATACACATCTAGTGAATTCGTTGGAACGGGGAACGTTGTAATACGTCAAGTGGCCACTTAACCCAGCCGATGACAAGTCATAAACCCTATAAATGCGTAGATAATTCATGTTCGCTTCCAGAGCTTATCTCTCTGTTGAGATGTCTAATTGATGCAAATCCGCCATGGGCATGGGGCATGGGTAGTATTTGATCACACGTCTAGTATACATTCAAAATTTTGTTGAAAATTAATTTAAGAAAGCTCTGTGCCTCTTCATAATACATACGAATGGTGGTGCTGGAAATTAAATCAATCATTTATAAAATCATTGATTTTTTTCTTATGAAGAAAACACTAAATTTTCTGAAGAATGTTTTTTCCTATTCATTAAACAAATTAAAGTTGACAGAAATAAAGAATTATTAAATTATGCTTATTGTAGGTAAAACATTTTCTTGAAGCATACATTGATATATTTTTATACCAATTTATTTATTTATTTCTGGATGATTTATAAAGCGCTATTTTTGCGAGAAATCGCCTCAAGAGCGCTGTACAATAAAGAGACTAGATCACAACACGTCTTGCAGCTACCAAGCGCATGGACGGTTGAGATTTTTTTTTCTAGCCTCCTACAGTTTAAACCGATTTTAATACAATACTTATTTTTATATATTCCAAGGGTTCTCGACATCCAATTATTCCTTGATTTTCTTCCTAGAATTTAGCACTTACTAGAGCAATTAATAACTTTATCACACGTTTTTATATAAAAAAAATAGAAATCAACCAGACGCGTGTTTGTATCGTCTTATTTTTTTAATAATCTCTTTAAAAATTGAATTTTCAAAAAATAAACGAATAACCAAAAAACTGTACCGTTATACTCACAACATCATGACGCAATACCTTTTAGGAGTTTTTTTTATCCATTGTCTGCTAACATTTTGTCAATTTTGCCCAAAACCACGTACATAATACAAGTTAATAACAATGATATTATTATCGTTCACATTAATTTAATGTAGTTGATTACATATACTCCAGTCTGTGGGGTCTGTAGGGGCATTTGCTGTACAAAAGGTGGAGACTGAACAGTTTTCACAAATTATTATATTTGGGTTTAGGTACCTAATAAAAATCCATGTTTTCGACCTTGGAGGGCGGACGCACGAGTCGTCACCTTGAATTGAATGAAATTTAAAGCCGTTTACTCTCTTTTTTAGAGCAAAAATACCTACAGGCTACTAATAATGCATTACTACCTCTCCCCAAACCTTTATAACATCCTTCATTCATCCTCTTCCGTATCCCTTTCCTGCCTTCTTCTTTTCCATTTCCTGAGTCATATTTTAGTAAATATATTAATCTTGTATATAATGCAGTGTAATGTTAAAGCTTTGTCTTTCCACAAATGCTCGGTACAATAAAAATTATCACTAAATAACTAAGGGTTGGTTGGAAGATATTGCTTAAAAGCAATAAGCCCGCCCTTGTACTCTTGCTATGTAATTGTACATGAAGTTTTAAATAAATAAATAAAATATTGATATCCCAACAGAGACAGAGAAACTCTGGAAACGAATATGGATTTTACATTCGTTTGAAGAGTTACATTCGTTTCCAGAGTTTCTCTGTCTCTGTTGGGATATCAATAATATCTGATATTAGCCCAGCATGGGTATAATCCAGGGATTTGTCTACAAGTATTTGTACACATTCAGAATGTTGTTAAAAATAAATAAATGTTTAAACTTAATTCGCGATTAGAGAGCATATAAATTTAAATTTATTCAAGCGTTAAAGAGTACAAATAAATAATGTACACCTATTTTATAGACATGAAACTAGTAGGTAATTAGTTTGTCATTTTTAAATGTGCTTACTGGACCTTAAATAAAATAATAGCTTATAATCAACTGTCTGTCAACCTAATTGTTAAGACTAACTGGATTTCACTTACCTAACGAATTACGTGAAATTGTTATCGAGGTAAAACGACTACTTATTAATAATTTGCCATTGTTGTTCTTACCTACTGTTCATTAGTACCTAATCAAGGATATTTTTATTTTAGAATAGCTAAAAAATAATAATGAAAATCGATCTAATCATTTCAGTACCAACATAAATCTAGCCCGCGAAATCGTATTTTTTGTAAATCGTACAATTCTATAATTTTTTTTGAATATTTTTACAAAAAACCACAGAGCAAAATGTCGCATGGTTAACGAAAAAATCATGTATGTACTTCATTTATGACATTGGGTCTAAAGGAGTATAAAATAAAGGATTACCTCACAATTTTTTAATTCGAAATTTTATTAATTAAATTGTTTTGTATTTATAAAATATTTGCAAGTAATACTGACCTTGTTACAAATGTTTCAATCATAGTGACGCTAAGCTAAGGTGAACCTCCGAAATAAGGACCATAAAATATAAATGTAGAAAATTTTATTATTCTACGAAGCAACAAAAAAATCTTCATACTTTTATAGATTCTATTGTTGTTTTTTTACATATCTGGCGGCTTCCGTAGAGTAATAGAAAAGACGCTGGTGTAACAATACGGATGTTCCGGGTTCGATTCCCGGTGAGAAGACAAAAAATCTACAAGTGATTTTTCTCAAGCCTGGATATTTGTGATGTTGTTACCCTCTGTTGTGGGGCCTATTGGCCTAGTGAGGTGGTTAAATAAATAAATATCTTTAAGAAAAAAAGGAAAAAAAGTCACAGGGTTTACTAAAAAGTTCATGTATGTAAGTAGGTAGATACTTCAGAAATGACATTGGGGCTCAAAGAGAGGGTGTAAAATAATAGGTCACAGTACAATTTTTTTATTTCAAAATGTTATTAATTTTGTAATTTAAACTTCTATTAACTTAAAAAGTGTTCGCGGTTTTTAAAAATCATATTATCTTACCTTATATAAAAATATTTCAATTCTAGTTTTTTGTTATAATTGTGTATTCAATAATATCAATGTTTTATAAATGGTGTAATGTAAAGCAATGCTTGTAATAAATTTTGTTTGTTTGTGGTCAAATTACCGAAATCGGTAAAGACCAAATAAGTGGAAAAAATAGTAACGCCGAGCAAAGTTGTATCGCCAAAATTCGTGTTTTAAAAAAATCATTCCGAAACAAGCGTGGGTTGCCATCATAAAAATTATAGTGGAACATATTAATTATAGATTCCTTTGACTACAGTTATACGAAAAATGGAGCGGTCCGGTCCAAAGATGAAAGAGATTTTTTTTCCATGTACTTGAGGAATGACACAGGTCGTGAGAGAGGTTATTTTTACAAGAACTGCTTTTCTTTTTTTTAAATGTAAACGTTATAGCAAACCACGGTTAGTCAAGTTTTAATTCCAGTTTATTTTATTAATAAATATGGATTTTCTCAAAGAAAATTCAGGGTCGCGGTCGAATTAATGCGATGATAAAATAATAATGTTTTGAGTTGATAATAGAAACGATTCATTTTCATACTTTGATACCTAATTATCTCCCCACCAAATCTCGGTAAAATAAATTACTATCACTTAAATAATTAAGGGTTGGTTGGGAGATATTGCTTAAAACAATAAGCTCGCCATTGTACATTGCTATGTAACTGTACATGAAGTTTTAAATAAATAATGTGTTCCACGTTAGGTAAGAAATAACTGTATCTATATTATTATATTATTATCAGCGAAATGGTATTTTGTGCTTTTAAGAAGACATTCGTCATTTGTACATTCATAGATCAAAATATTGTAGGTATCATTAGCACCGCTCTTTGCCGTTCTAAATGATAAGGTTCGATATTATGATGTAGGTAGGTAGGTACTAAGAGACGAAGATTAAGAACCTTTACAAAAGCAGTATGTTTGTTTTTCTATTTTTTTAAATTTCTACTCATATTATGAAATATTTCACTATAGAAGTCCAGTAAAACTCAAATGAACACAATACATTGCATTGGCTTCAGGAATCCGATTCTGGAAGCGAAATTGAAAATGATTTGAAAATTGGAAATAAGTGCCTAGATTCTGATTATTTACTTTAGCTGACTCTTCATTTTTCTAAAATCTTGACTATGACATAAGAGCGCGTAAATAATTTCCAATTTTCTAATTAATCCAGGCCTTTCAACTATGCGTTATACAAAAAAAAATATATAAAAATTGAGAAATATATATTTTTTGTACAAATAGTTGAAATGGAAGGGATATTTTCATTTTCATACGTAAACCAAAATAATGAGTACCGTTACTCAATTTATTTGAGTATTTATTTTGTTTTGTTTTTAATTATTGATTTCATCTTATGATTTGTATTAAAAAATTTTTTACTGAATCTCCTTAAGAAAATATGACATGAGGTGTTTGTGATTTATGAAAGAAAGTGAATTGACGAAACCTAATTACATAATACTTTTTTCATTTAAATGAAAGATAAAACATACTTAGTGTATTTGAATAATGAATCAAATTATATGTACACAATATATATAAATTATATTTTATCTGAAAGTAGCCTCCTATAGGCGATGATTAGGTACCTACCATTAAAGGGTTAAAATAAGATTACTCTTTTAGCTTTATGGTCAAATGACACTAGATATTATTGTCCACCTCATGGTGTAACGGCAGTAGGTACGTTGGGCTGCCTTAAATTAATATCAGTGAAAGAAAAACCCAGTCTTTCAGTTCCCGCCAGACAGCTTCAAAGATTACGATTCAGCCACTCTACTTACGTATGTACCTACATCATCGGTATCGATCAGAGGCCGGATCTTTAAAGCTGTCTGCCGGGTGCTTCCGGCCACTCAAGAACTAGCAGACTGGGGTTTTCTGTCACTTCTAAAAAGCCCTATTTGCTGGCACCATTAGTCTCTTCATTGTATCAGATGATGTAAGTAAGAAGAGTGACTAGATTGCAGATTGCAGTGAATGTAGACGCATCAAGCAATCGGTCGACAATCATTTAAATGAAATCAAAACCGTGTGTTTTCTCCGACATCATTTAATATTTTTGAGTTTACAAATAAAATAAAAGATAAACTCCGAGGAAAATGTAGGCCGAAAGTTAATCAGTGCACGAATGCAAAATGCACATATCATAAAGAGGCATACTTAATCGACCAAAATGTATTAATCTAAATAAAACCAAACTGTGTGTTCAGGTAGGTACGTTCAACTTTATTCAACTCGTAGCATGGTGGTAGCGCATTTGGCTACCGTGCACGAGGTCGCGGGTTCGATTACCATAGGGGGTAAACGAAATATTTATTTACATGAGTGATTTTCCTTGGACTAGTCCTGAAACGTAACACTGATCGTCTCACCTTCGTGTAATAAAAAACTATCATGATACACTGCACTTGGTGTACTAATGCAGTGACCTACGCACCATTGGGAGCGAATAAGGGAAAGTAGTAGTAGTTTAGGTAGGAATTAATGTTTTATGTGAAAAGTCTGCATTATGGCAGGTATAGTTAGTTGGTCAGTTGGTTGTTAGTAGTTAGAGTAGAAACAATATCATGCTAAGATAACGGAATCTATAGCTCATAATACTAGACAATAAAAACAATTTACTCGGTGGAGTGGAAACAATAAAACCACTTAATAACCGATTAGGAGAAAAACGCTGTGGATTTCACAACATTCTGCCGCTAAACGAAGTTTTTACGCTCACTCTTTTAGTTGCAACTTGCAACAAATTGCAACTGCAACCAACGGATTGCAACCAACGGATTGCAACCTACGGATTTGCTAACGTCTGAGTCTAAAAACTACGTAAATTGGTGTTTTTAGATTTTCATATTTTTCACGACTTAACACTTGATTTGGTAAGTGTACTATTATCAGAGATATATATTATTAATTAATAATATCCAGAGGCCGATTTACCATAGAGGTCAGTGAGGTAGCGACCCTTATGATTCTCCCGGGGGTTTGGAATCTCCAACAGGCTTCGAACTTCACTTAGTGGATTAATGCAGTGCTCTGTGCACCATTAATGTCTAATGCTGGTAACTCACTTAGCTTGACCCAACTGTACAGATGATATCCCTTTCTGTCATGATATTTCTTTGTTTGAATGTTTCTAAAATTTACCCCCTCAGAAATGAAGAACCGACCGACAGGTAGAAATACCGACAGCGACATTGACATACGTAAAAATATTATATTGGTTACTAAGGAGAGGTGCAAAATATCGCCATAAAAATACTGATGTAATATATTGTGTACAGTGTACGTACATACATAGATGTGTACATTTTAAAATTAACATCAACATCGTTTAGAAAACTTTTCCAGAAAAAATATCCATACCTGAAAAAGCAGTAAAAGTCCGCAGACCATTCATTTGTAATGTTACAAGACACAAAATTGTCTTGCTCTTTGGATCCTATCAATAAAAAAGATGTATAATTATGTAGATATGTTTATAATAACTCAAAATCAAGGAAAGCAACCAAAAAATAATTTTACATAATATAAAATATATTTCACAACGGTGACACGAAATAACAATCGACAAACTATGCGCGGTAATTAACACTAATATAACAGTAAAGTATTTACAAAAATTCTCTCAAATAAAAGTATAAAATTAGGATGTAACAATGCGATATATTCAATTCCCAAAAAACAAAAGACGAATAATTATTAGGTACAGAACATTAATTTTATATAATACATAAATGAATATAAACATTATATGTATATGTAGTACATCACTAGATATAGTGACTTAATAAAATAGATAATATCATAATCTGATTTTCGAAAAAAAAAGCATACGGTAAGCACCTATACAAAAAAACATGAATGTGAACAAAATTATACATTGCAGGTAATATTTATAAATTGTAAGCTCTTTGAAAAACTTGACGCATTTTCAAATATTTCAAGTTACATTAATTTTAATCAAAATCCATATTCCTCGTGGTCAATCTCATTTTTAAAACCATTTTAGAATGTAAGATGGTTTTACATATATGAAAGGAAAAATTGTTTTAAATGTGTAAAAAAATTATCTAATCATAAAATATGCACCCTAACTACCTACATGCTTACATTTTGAAATTTATGTGCAAACAAGATAATACCTACATCAATTTTTTTATCAACATAATTTATTTATTATTTTTAGGAAGAATGCAAAATTCTTGGTAAATTATTTTATTTATCTCGGGCATAATACACGAAAAGTAGGAAAAGGTTGCTGTCAACCGTACGATCGATATGATTATCGATAATGTATGAAGGGGTTTTTTTCAACAGTAAATGAAATTATTTTTATACCTAAAATTTATAATAATAATACTTATTGTCAAAAAATAATAAATTATATTGTGATATTAATAAAGTAATAACGTTGGTATTAATAACGCGTTTCGAAATATTTACAAACATCTCCAAAATTATTTTTAATGCTCTTACTACAATAAACACTGACCTATTATT
>JAGVSP010004287.1:0-15335 GCA_022494985.1 Micrasema minimum
TTCGCTGGCCTCAGCTGACCGGCGCCTGGGACCAGCGGCGCGACCACCTCACTCAGGTAAACACCATGCTAGATTAGCTACCGACAGAAGAGCATATACCTAGTGGTCTACCTTTTGTTCAATGGAAGGCATCATGTTAAGACATTTCCGAATTTAAGCCTCTTTAACTTGTTGATGATGCACAATGCGCTTACATATTATTACTCATCTAATTGCCAACTAATCTCAACTGCCAACTGACTGGGCGGATGCAAAGAAACTGGCGGTCGATAGCTATATTGTTTATTTATTGTTTTTACGCCCATAGGGCTTTTACATAGACATTTTGAAATGATTACACAGTAGGTAGCTATTCATTACCGCCAGAGATGGCATCCAGACACTGTTCCCTAAAATGCACTAGATTTGTGTTGAAAAACATCCATATTGTTAGTATACTTGTTAGCCAGTGCGTGCATTCTTCGTATCGGTGAGTTAGCACTGTAATTGGTCGAAGATTGGCTACAGTAAAATAGTGCATTACTGCGGGTAACTCGACCAGGCATTCGTATACTAATTAAATTTGTTAGTTGACAACAATCAAACAATTTTAATACTTTGAACAGAAAGAGCAAATCATTTAATATTCTTCTATTTTCTGATGTTTGTATATTCAAAAAGTTATAATTTATGTTTACAATGGGAATATTTAATTTAAAATTAATATAGCGCAAAAATGGAAGCGTAATATGGAATGATGATTGTAATTTTACAATATTGACTTATTATTTTTGTTTTAGGCTCACCAGTTGCAGCTGTTCAAAGAGCAGGCGAGACAAACAGAAGACTGGCTCGCCGCAAAAGAGGCGTTCCTAAACAATGACGATCTCGGGGACTCTTTACCAGGTAACTATCCTTTTTGGTCGCAGCAATCAATATGTTCGATCCAGGTATGTCCTGATTCGATATTGACTTGTGAGTTATTAAAGGGAGAATTTGTTTATTATACCAATTCCAAGCGTTTATTTTACTTTTGACAGGTCGATTATGTATTGATTAGGGATGTCCTAATGCGTTACCGAATCGATTTCTCATAAAAATCCACTTTATTTATGAAGAAGTTTTAATCAATTTAACACATTTATATTTTATTTTTGCTCAACATTTTGTAGTTTATAAACATACCCAGACGTTTAAAGCAAAGTTTATATTACGAAAGCGCTGTCATAAAACTTTTTTTTTTTAACAGTCTTTATTCAATAAAAAATATTACAAAAAATACATCATTTCTTTACAAAAGAAACTTTAAATACAGTCCCGATAAACTCCTTAATTGGAGTTTGTCATCGGGTGCAGGAGCTACAGAAAACCCAAATATGCATAGGACTATTTTATTGTCGTAATGTAAATTGAGAAATTCTGTGTCGCGACAAACAAAGAAAAAAAAACAAATAGGTTTTAATTTAAATCACATTTTATATTTTTTCATGGAAAAATCAACTTGAATAATCCTCGTTGCATAAGTAGGCTCAATAAACATCGATATCGATAAATATCAGAGCTAATGTGCTTCACTATCGTAAAGAAAAAAACATGAAGTATTGCATTTTTCGGTCTATGGTTGCCTGTCAATAATAACGGAACTATATAGGCGCCCATGTCAAAAGTAAAATAAACGCTTGTGTAATGGCTAAGATGCTGGACTCACTAGCAGAGCGGAACCTCCGATTAAATTCTTGATAGCTACACAAAATTAAAAGTGAATTTTCGTTACTTTCTTCCCCTTTTTATATATAAATATAAATCAGGAGTCTAGTATCAAATCCTGACCAAGTCCACTTTTAATCATTTCGAGAAAAATGACAATTTCTGTCGCTGACATCTGAGACAAGTAATGCTTTTATTTACCACTGGGTTAACTTTAATAGAGTAAAATAACAATGGAAAAACATACATCCTCTGTAATTTTGCAGTATTTAACCAGAAAATCATGATTTAAATTTGGACTTGACCTATTTTGCCACTAAAACGTGGATTTGACTTGTTTTGAAAATTAGTACGTTGGACTTGACTTATTTTGCTACTGAATGAAGTGGACTTGCCTTGTTTTGTCAAAAATTCACAACGACACGACCTCACGGCACTGTGGATTATAATGAAGGATCAAAGATGGCGGCGAAAAATACGGTGTTCCTATTGGTTAAAATGGACTTGCCGTTTTTTGACACCAAGGTACCCTGGACCTGGCTTTTATTGAAACTAAGTAGCATATTCTGTTGTATTTTACTAAGGAAATAAGCGGACTTGGTGTGTTTTGATAAGAAAACATAAGTTGTAAATGACCCAATGAATATTATGACATCTTAACCTCTAAAATTGTTAAAATGGACTTGGATAGGATTTGATACTAGACTCCTGAAATGGTGTGTTTTGTTTCCAGCCGTGGAGGCGTTGATACGCAAGCACGCCGAGTTCGACAAGCTGGTCCGGGCGCAGGAGAGCAAGGCCTCCGAGTTGCACAAGTTCGCCGAGGAGCTGCTCGGCTACGGGCACTTCGACCGCGCGTACATCCACCGCCGCCTGGCCGCCGTCTCCACGCGACTCGACAAACTCAAGGTTAGTGGGTGGCAGAGAGAGAGAGTTGACAAGCTCAAGGTTAGTGGGTGGCAGAGAGAGAGAGTTGACAATCTGCCGGCAGCTTGCGCTTGACTTGACTTGGGAGCTGCCGGCCGATCGCTTGGCCTGGAGGCAGTTTGTGGATATGGTATTAATGTGGAAAAGTCAAATGTGATGGTTTTTGAAAGAAATGTGAATATGACTAAGTGTAATGCCCACTTTATATGAGACAGTTTCTTGTTCAGAAAACTACACAGTTTCTTGTTCAGAAAACTGTGCAGTCTGTCAAACTTCTGTCAAAAGACACGCTAAATATGTGTATTTTTGAAACGCGATTGTAAGTTATTATAGTATGTTTGCTCTCAGGAAATTGTATATTTAGCTAATTATGTATATATGTTATTGTTTTTTTACGTATTTAAAAGCATACAATAAACCAATGTCTATTTAAACGTTTACATAAAAAACATTGACTGTCATGTCAGCTTAAATCTGACACTAGCACACAGTTTTTCATGCAGTTTTACCTTTATACGGGACCGTTTTCAGACTGCACAGAAAACTGTGTAGTAAACTGCGCCATGTAAAGATAGCTTAAGATTGTAGTAAATGGCGATAGCTTGAAACAGGTGGAAGAATTTGTATATCTGGGAAGCATATTCACTAGGGATGGTAATATGGACAAGGACATTGAAAGGAGGGTTAGTGCCGGTAACTGAGTTAATGGTGCCTTAAAGTCGGTCGTATCTAATAAGTAAGAGGCTAAATTGGCAGTTCATAATGGAGTTCTGGTACCAACCCTTGTGTATGGAAGCGAAGCATAGAGTTGGAAAAACAAGGATGAAAGTAGACTGAATGCTGTTGAAATGCGATCTATGTGTGGTAAGACTATGTATGATAGCTGTGCAAATGTCCAAATTAGAGCAGAGTGCAAGGCTGAGATAAGCATTATCCACAAAATTAACCTTTTACGATGGTTTGGTCATGTGATGATGAAAGAACGGCTAAAAGAAGTTTAAATGCAAGTGTGCCTGGATGTAGAAGCCGCGGAAGGCCGAGAAAGACAACCTGGCATGACCAAGTACGTCAAGTACTTGAAAGTGGACATGTGAAAAGTCGGAATAGCCGGCGTATGTGCATGAGAAGATGTATGAATGTGGGAAGTCTGTCAGGACAGAGTGGTATGGCGTTCTATCCTCTCTGCCTAGTGGCGTGATGGTTAGTTAGTTAGTTAGTTAGTTAGTAAGTTAAATTGTATTTGGTATTATTGATATCTCAACAGAGACAGAGAAACTCTTGAAACGAATGTGGGTTATCTACGCGTTTACAGGGCTTATGACATGTCATTGGCTGGGTTAAGTGGCCACTTGATGTATTAAAACATTCCCCATTCTGCCGATCATCCATGTATGACAATTTTTTGAAACATATGTTGAGTTTGTTCAGAAGAATCCACATGCGAGTTGTGTTGTCGACAGATTTTAAATATTTTAAGTATTCTTTCCCTATAGTGACATCTGTTGAGAATATAGTTAAGCATCACATCATGTGGCCACTTAACCCAGCCAATGACAGGTCATAAGCCCTGTAAACGCCTAGATAACCCACTTTCGCTTCCAGAGTTTCTCTGTCTCTGTTGAGATATCAATAATATCTGATATCAGCCCAGCATGGGTATAATCCAGTCATTTGTCTACAAGTATTTGTAGTCATTTCAAAATGTTGTTGTTAAAAATTGTATTTGATTTATGTATGTATTGAATTTGGAATAATTGTTAATAAGATTTGTTGACTGAATAGATAACATGGTGTGTTTCTGTCTCCAGGAAATGTCGGAGGCCAGAGCTAAGATGCTGCAACAGTCCCGACAGCTGCAACAGTTCCTGAGGGACCTGTACCACGAACACGAGTGGCTCGCCCTCAAGGCACAGCTCGCCAACGATCAAAGCTACAAGTATGTATTGTTATGTTTTTGTTTTTATTTTTAATGCTCCGTATTTTTTAAGAATCGCTTCAAGGGCGCTACAATGAAAGCCCCACCCTTTCCCTAGACTGCTTAAAAGACCATTGAGTCTTTTTTCAGTTCAGCCAACTCTACCGTTTTTTTCAACAAGCTAAACCGCGATTTTAAAATTGTTATTGTGATAAAAATACGGATGAATTTACGTTATGTACGAGAACAAATGCTTTCATTGTACCCCTACCACCGTCACGGCTTATGTATTATAATTGTCATTGTTTCCATCACCCAAACCAACCAGAGTCGGCCCAAATTAACAGTGGTAGGGTATGTTAGTTTCTACCCCAATCATTATTTATTTAATTTTGGTAATGTATCCAAAATAAAACAAGTTTATTGGATTATAATTCTACTTTTTTTAAATATATTATTTATTAGTAATTACAACCACCCGTGTGGAGACCGGTATCCCGCCTCGCCAGGCCCCCCATCCCAGACATCCACCCGTGCATCCGCGGTCAGGGTCTCAATGGAGGGGGGATTAGGGAATAGAGGGGAGGGGACAGAACGCATGTGTGCATCTCACACTATCATCCTATCTGGCAGACACTATTTCATACGTCCCCTGCCGTACCTTATCTTAATACCTATCCAAAGACCATCCTATCCTTACAAAAGACACAGTACAATTGAGTTGAGGGATGGGATATAATTTGAGGCCTCCACCCGCGCACACACAAACAGCCCTGGATGGGCCGCCCCTGCGAGGGCACACCAAGTCCTCCCGGGGACTACCCCACTAAGCAATCTATTGGTTCTAGATACTTCCTTTTACGGAACAAAACATGCACAAATGTCAGTTCAGTCCATGTCCCTTCACCACCTATTTCAAGGGCGCTGTACATAATTATATAATGCAAATTGGCTATCGTTAGGTGTTTCTGCTGGCTAGGCCATATTCTACGCACGTCTCCCGAGAGCCGCCACCATGCTTGCCTGGCATCAGATTCTCAGTATCCTGGACGCTTGTATAACTGACATAAATCTCAGGGTGTCTTTGCGTGTTATATTGAACCTTCAATTTGTTCCTTTCTTCAGGGATCTCTCGAATCTGCAGAGCAAGATACAGCGCCACGCGGCCTTCGAATCCGAACTCAACGCCAACCACGACAGGATACACGCTGTGGTCAGAAACGGAGAGGAACTCATCAGTAAGTACTATATTTATAGTCTAAATAAAATGGTTGTGTCCACTTCCTCTTAACAATGCTTGTGATAGCAGACACAGCAACTATTAATGCCAAGTATAGGTGATCAGCAACTAACAATAACATGGCGCACTTTAATGCCTTATCTCGAATGTTAAGACTGTACAATGACATAGAAAAACTTATAAATATTGATGTATTTAATGATAGATGTGGTAAATTCAAGAGGAACTTGAAATCTTTTTATAACCTCTGATCAAATATATTAATGCAAACTACTTAAAGCTTTTTAAACCTGTAAATTGTGTACAAGAATAATAATGCTGTGTAATTCTGTAATTGATGTGCAATAAAACCGTGTATGTAATTATTAGGATAAAATGTAAAATGAAAGATATTGTCACATTGTAGAGTTACCTGTAATTAAATAAATAAATATACGTGATTCGGCTGGCTGTGCCATATACTGCAAATCAAGGGCCTTTTCAATGCTTTAAATTAAATGAGGATCTGGTGAACTATAGCCAACTAACTAACTAACAGATAGAACGCCATACCACTCTGTCCTGACATACTTCCCACATTCATACATCTTCTCATGCACATACGCCGGTTATTCCGACTTTTCACATGTCCACTTGTTGTACTTGGTCATGCCAGGTTGTCTTTCTCGGCCTTCCTCGGCTTCTACATCCAGGCACACTTGCATTTAAACTTCATTTTAGCCGTTCGTTCATCACTCATTCGCTCCACATGACCAAACCATCGTAAAAAGTTAATTTTGTGGATAATGATTATCTCAGCCTTGCACTCTGCTCTAATTTGGACATTTGTACACGTATCATACATAGTCTTACCACACATAGATCGCATTTCAACAGCATTCAGTCTACTTTCATCCTTGTTTTTCCAACACCACGCTTCACTACCATACATAAGGGTTGGTACCACAACTCCGTTGTGCATAGCCAATCTCTTAAAAGAAAAAAGAAGCAAACTGGACATAATTAACCTAACCTAACCTAACCTAACCTAACCTAACCTAACCTAACCTAACTAAATCACACTTAGATAGCCTTGTCTCCTACGAAGTCCTTCTACTATGTACTAGCAACGATTTTGTCTGTATTTGCAGAGAAGGAGCACTACGCCCAGCAGGAGATCGGGGACCACGTGGACGGGCTGGAGAGCGGGTGGAGCGCGCTGCAGCGCGAGGCGGCGGCGGAGCGCCGCGAGCGCCTGGCGGCCGCCTACCAGGCGCGCGTGTTCCTGCGCGGCCTGGCCGACTTCTGCGCCTGGGCTGAGGACGTGGAGGCGCAGCTGCAGAGCACCGACCACGGTAAGCCAGCTCCTGAAAACTATGGCTCAAATAAAAAAAAACATGTGTGCAGTTCACACCAGGTAGAAGTGAAACCTTAATAAAACTAAGCTGAGAGAGAATGAGACAAATGCAGTATCAGGAGTGGGATAATTATAGGATTTATTTATTATAAATATTGGTACCCAGTTGATATTTTTTTTTTTCATTTATTATTTATGATCCATGTCTTCAATTTCTACAAGTGATACGAGCGGCTTATGATAACTAAAGTATGAGACAAAAGTTTTTGTTTCGATTTTATCAATATATCTGTGAAATACCGCGTCCATTACTGTTTTTGATCGCGTTGTCGATTCGGTGCGACTACTGCACATTTTTAAAATTGAAATTTGTTGTCAAGGAATCCAGTCAAAGACAGCGCTGTATCCAGTGCAAAATTTACATTAAAATCGCCAGTTAGTGTGGAGGCTACGAAGCACCGCACAAAGAGAAGACGAAGATAATAGATTCCCGAATGTGTTTTGTGTCGCTAGGCAAGGACTTGGCGTCCGTGGGCGGGCTGCTGGCGCGCCACTCGCGCCTGGAGCAGGAGGTGGCGCAGCGCGGCGAGGAGGCGGCGCAGCTGCGCGAGACGGCGCAGCACCTCACCGAGGCCAAGCACTTCATGGCTGATGAGATACAGCAGCGCGTGGACGACGCCCTGGCTAGGTAAGCCCGTTCTTACTCTCACCATCGCCAACTGCTAATTAATAACATAATGAGGGAATCCACTGTTTTCTAAAGTATTTTTTTTCCATAAACGTACTATTTAACTAAGCAAAAAAAAATATTTAATATTTTTTTATAAGTTATTGATGAAGATACGATTTTTTAAATTTCTATATTTCAAATACCGAGCCAAACGACTGGATTAAGTGCGTCACGTGGCAGGAGTGACGTCATAAAACGAGTAGCGTTCCAACTTTCACTAATAACGGTAGGTGATTATTCTTCAGCCAGTAACAAAACTGTCAAAAATCTATGCAAACTGACGGATCGGATAATATACCGTCAACTCAACTGTCAGAACTGCTAAAGGCTGTTGTAGGGAGACTGAATGGCGGCCATCTTGTTTTGCGATAGAAGCTTGTGTGTAGATTGTATTCAGATTTTATTCCATATTAAAATGCCATGGAACGCGGTTCACTTTCTTGAAATGTGGCTACGGGGGTTTAAAAACGGAAACCGGAAACACTACACTTAGATACAAGGAGTGACGTCATTGTTTAAGATTTTGAAATGAATGCTATTTTCAACATTTTTTATTTATTTTTTTTTGTGATGCATTTTTGGGATATTTCATCCACTCAAAATTTTTAAATATTCGCGTCTACACGAAAGCATTTTTAAAATTCGATCTGGGGTAACGGTGGATTTCTTCATTGCACTGAGATACTAGCAGATCATTTTATTTACCTCTCTGAGCGCGGACTATCGCTACGCTAGTATTCCTAGGCATCACACTTTTTTTTTTACAAAACCATTCACTGTCCAGGCTGCAAGACTATGGAACCATTTACCACGGGATGTGAAAGATGCACCCTCCTTATTTGTTTTAAAGAAACGTCTGAAGCATTACTAAACTAACTAACTATCACGCCATTTCTCTGTAGGGGTAGGCAGAGAGGATAGAACGCCATACCACTCTGTACTGACATACTTCCTTTGCGTCCTCTTCATTCATACATCTTCCCATGCACATACGCCGATTATTCCGACTTTTTGCATGTCCACTTTCAAGTACTTGTCGTACTTGGTCATGCCAGGTTGTCTTTCTCGGCCTTCCTCGCCTTCTACATCCAGGCACACTTGCATTTAAACTTCTTTTAGCCGTTCTTTCATAACTCATTCGCTCCACATGACCAAACCATCGTAAAAGCCCTTGATTTTGTGGATAATGCTTATCTCAGCCTTGCACTCTGCTCTAATTTGGACATTTGTACACCTATCGTACATAGTCTTACCACACATAGATCGCATTTCAACAGCATTCAGTCTACTTTCATCCTTGTTTTTCCAACACCACGCTTCACTACCATACATAAGGGTTGGTACCAGAACTCTGTTGTGCTACCAAGCATTACAACTTCTCCTCAAACCTTTAAAACATCCTTCCCTCACCCTCACATTATATAAAATGATGTTTTAGGTATAAGTAAAAGTATTTAAAGTAGTGCGTAGGAGACTACACCACATCTTGCAGCTACCAAGCGCATGGATGGTTGGGTTAGGTTTATTAGCAGATCCCTGATGCATGTTTGTGTTCAGGTACCGGCAGCTGCAGGAGCCGATGCAGATCCGCCGCGACAACCTGGAGGAGGCGCAGCAGCTGCAGCGCTGGGCGCGCGACGCGGGCGAGGAGCTGGGCTGGGTGCGCGAGCGCTCCGCCCTCGCCGGCGCCCCCGTGCTGGCCGCGTCCCTCACGCAGGCGCAGAGCCAGCAGAAGAAGCACACGGCGCTGGAGGCCGAGCTGCTGTCCAGGTGAGAAGAAGAACCTGGCTTCTTCATCTGTGTTCAACTATTGAACACATCGACCATCATTTGGCTTTTACGGCCTTCGAAAAAGAATTTCAGAGAAGTAGCATTCCCATCAATCCATTTCTTTTTATTTTTGTTTACAAAGAAATACAAAAAAAAACACATATACATTAAAAAAAATAAACAAAAATCCCCCCAAGGCATAGCCTGTTTGTGGGTATACTGTGAAAGTCAAACAGTATGCACGTGGCATAAGAGAAAAATAAGGTCATGTAAAAACAGAAAAATAACAGATAAATATAAACAAGATAGTTAAAAAAAAAGAATACAAGATATTGGTATCTTTATACCGGAAGAAGAAGAGGGGAAAATAATTATAATATATAAAATAAAAAATGACGTAGATTATGTTATAGTTATGGTCTTTATAGTAAGAATGATTCTACCTTTACACTATGTATCCAACTTTGTGTTATTTTTTTAAAAGATGAAAAATTAGGAAAATTTGACAATGCCATTTTATTTTCAGTTAAAAAAGAATTAACTAAACTGGGGGCAAAAAATGACATTAAAAGATCTGTTTCAAAATATTTTTTTACGTGGAATCTTGAATTAAATTTTTTTTTTCAAATATTCATTACTATTTACACAAATGGGATACTTCCCTATTATTGTGTATCAGCGAAGTATTATATAATGTTTTGTTCATAAAATGAAGATGGGTATCCTTTTTAGGGGTTATGGGAGTCGTGATTTGGAATTTAGAGTATTGTTTTTGTAGAGAGCCGGTGGTGAGCGGGCTGGCGTCGCGCGCGGCGCAGATGCAGCTCCGCGGCCACTTCGCCGGCGCCCGCCTGGAGCAGGAGGCCCAGGAGCTGCAGGACGGCCTGCGCGCCCTGAAGGAGCAGGCCGCCCAGCGCCGCGTGCGCCTGCAGGACGCCGTGGACACGCACATGGTAACTACTAACCTCTTCCAAGCGTTTATTTGGCTTTCGACAGATCGATTATGTGTCGTTTAGGGATGTCCTAATGCGTTACCGAATCGATTTCTCATAAAAATCGACTTTATTTATGAAGAAGTTTTAATCAATTTAACACATTTATATTTTATTTTTGCTCAACATTTTGTAGTTTATAAACATACGCAGACGTTTAAAGCAGAGTTTATATTACGAAAGCGCTGTCGTAAAACTTTTTTTTTAACAGTCTTTATCAATAAAAAATATTACAAAAAATACATAATTTCTTTACAAAAGAAACATTAAATACAGTCCCGATAAACTCCTTAATTGGAGTTTGTCATCGGGTGCAGGAGCTACAGAAAACCCAAATATGCATAGGACTATTTTATTGTCGTAATGTAAATTGAGAAATTCTGTGTCGCGACAAACAAAGAAAAAAAAAACAAATAGGTTTTAATTTAAATTACATTTTTATATTTTTTCATGGAAAAAATCAACTTGAATAATCCTCGTTGCATAAGTAGGCTCAATAAACACCGATATCGATAAATATCGGAGCTAAAGAACATTGCTTCACTATCGTAAAGACGAATACATGAAGTATTGCATTTTTCGGTCTATGGTTGACTGTCAATAATTACGGAACTTTATAGGCGCCCATCTGTCAAAAGTAAAATGAACGCTTGGAATACCTATCAAAATACACTCCTGATACCTGCCCATAGTTCTTCCTTCTACTCCAAGTCCTTAACAGTACATGCGGCTCCACAATGGAATCAACTCCCAAATGCTATAAAGGAAGCCCAAACAGTCACTTCTTTTACTCGGCTGAAAATACATTTCCTTTCTATTCCTTTAAATTTTATTCCTGTTTTTACCTCCCTTCTATCCTAGCCAGACATTGAGTGTGATAATATGTATGTGTATGTATTGAAAAGTGATTCTTTCTGTTATTGTGGTTACGTTAAATACCTGCACTACTTTATTTTATTGGTTGGTTGGAAGTAATTGCCATCTATAGTATTTCCAAGTGTTTATTCTAATTTTTGTCAGATGGGTGCCTATAAAGTTCCGTAATTATTGACAGGCAACCCATAGACCAAAAAATGCAATACTTCATGTTTTCATCTTTACGATAGTGAAGCACATGTTCTTTAGCTCCGATATTTATCGATATCGATGTTTATTGAGCCTACTTATGCAACGATGATTAATCAAGTTGATTTTTTCCATGAAAAAATTTAAAATGTGATTTAAATTAAAACCTATTTGTTTTTTTTCTTTGCTTGTCGCGACTCAGAATTTCTCAATTTACATTACGACAATAAAATAGTCCTATGCATATTTGGGTTTTTGGTAGCTCCTGCACCCGATGACAAACTCCAATTAAGGAGTTTATCGGGACTGTATTTAAAGTTTCTTTTGTAAAGAAATTATGTACATTTTGTAATATTTTTTATTGAATTAAGACTGTTAAAAAAAAAAAAGTTTTACGACAGCGCTTTCGTAATATAAACTCTTCTTTAAACGTCTGGGTATGTTTATAAACTACAAAATGTTGAGCAAAAATAAAATATAAATGTGTTAAATTGATTCAAACATCTTCATAAATAAATCAATTCGGTAACGCATTAGGACATCCCTAATCGATACATAATCCAGCTGTCAAAAGTGAAATAAACGCTTGGAATTGGTATAGGCAATAAACCCTCCAATGTACACCAATGTTTGTACAAAAAGCTAAATAAATAAGAATGTTATTTAAACATGTTTCTTCAAACATTTCCGGCGCATTTGAATCCGTCATTGTCTCCTTCACAGTTCTTGGCCGAGGCGATTGAGGCCGAAGCCTGGCTGGCCGAGCGCCGCCCGCTCCTGGAGACCTCGGAGAACGGAAGGGACGAAGATTCCGTGCAAGCGCTGCAGAGGAGACTCGAGGCCATACAGAGAGAGGTAACAATACTTTACTAAAACAAATTACTCACAGTTTCTAGTGCACATTTATTGTATTCTATCTTTTTTATTTAGCTATAAAAAACAGTTTGATACAGCTAGTAATTACAGTCCGCCTCGTAGCACAGTGGTAGCTACCGTGCATGAGGTCGCGGGTTCGATTCCCGTAGAGGTCAACACGAAATATTTATTTAAATGTGATTTTCACATTAATATTTCATGTGTGATACCTTGGACTGGTACTGAAGCGTAAGACTGATCATCTTACCTTCATGTAATAAAATGATCAAGATACACTGCACTTGATGTACCAATGCAGTGCCCTATGCACCATTGGGTGCGGATAAGGGAAAGTAGTAGTAGTAGTAATTACAATATCTAAACATTTGACTATAAACTACTTATTTTGAACAACATAGTAGATCGCCCAAAAAAATGCTTTAACAATATCCTCAATAGATGTCACTATGGAGAAAGAATATTAAAAATATTCGAAATCTGTCGAAATAACAACTCGCAAGCGGATTGTTCTTTACATCTTAGATATATACAAGTTTCAAAAATTTGTCATACATGGTTGTCAGATGACAGGCGGAATGGGGAATGTTGTAATTACGTCAAGTGGCCACTTAACCCAGCCAATGACAGGTCATAAGCCCTGTAAACGCCTAGATAACCCACATTCGTTTCCAGAGCTTCTCTGTCTCTGTTGAGATATCAATAATACTTATTTTGATTTTACACTACACTATACTTATTTAAAACATATATTTTACACATTTTTTAAACTAAATTTAAACTCTTCGCACATTTAACTTCATCTGGCAATTAAATATTATTACACAGAAGTTACATGAAAGGAAATAAAATGAGAACTTAACTAAACTTAAGTAATCAAACTAAGATTGACATGAATTATGAAAATGGAAAATTGCAAAATGAATTTAGATTGCCACACAATTTGGCGGCAAGAAATTTGTACAAAAGCGACGTGGAGTCACGATGAAGATTAAAATGGTTCTCGATCTTGCTTCGTTACGTCGTCGCTCGCGTGACGTATTTCTTCCGCCACAACAGTATATAGACATGTGAAAAGTCGGAATGAGAAGATGTATGAATGTGGAGGAAGCGAGGAAAGTGTGCCAGGACAGAGTGGTACGTCTTAGAGGCGCCTACGTAGGTAAAGTAGGTACCTACCTCAATGAAGTTTATTTTACATAGATCGGCTATTTTTTTTCGTTCCTTGTCATGTTGTAGTCCTAGGAGCATTGATTCAATTGACTTAATCTCAACTTGTTAGAGGGAAACAGAATGATTAAAGTGTATTCGATAGTGGAAGATGGATATAGTTGAATGAAACATTAAATTATGACAGCTCTCTTTGAAATAGCTTGTCTATTGTTAACTCAACAGATCTATGACCTACCTAAGAGTATTTGCGCAAAAAAATTACCAAAGCCCACTTTATACGGGACAGTTTACTGTGCAGTTTCTTATTCGGAAGACTACACAGTTTCTTGCACCGTTTTCTGACCAGTAAAAACTGCGCGGTGTGAATTTTACCTTTACACGGCACAGTTTACTGTCTGTAGGCATGCGCAGAAACGCGACAGTCGGACCATACAATACACAGGCGGACTGCCATAAATGTTGCCATACTAATAATCTCTATCGTCGTCTATCTTATCGATTTTTTGCAGATTTATCGAATCTACTGAAAACGTACAACCGATTTACCGGTTTTGGAGTCATTTTAATTTTAAAAGCATTTATTTTATGCAATTAATATTAGCGATAGTATTGAATATTATACGTATTATACTGTGGTAATCGCCGCGGGTGATGCGCGCGCCCAAACTGTGTGGAATTAGCGCACAGTGAGAATCTGACACTAGCACACAGTTTTTCATCCAGTTTTAGCTTTATACGGGACAGTTTTCAGACTGCACAGGAAACTGTCCCGTATATAGTGGGCTTTAGAGATCTGTGTAATCAGTTTGTCAATTTGACCATTAATAGCGAGATAAAATGCCATAATTCAGCCAATAACAAGTCCATAATCCCTGAATATACACATTCCCTTCCAAACTTCTAGATAGTCAATTTCGGTCTCAATTAAAAACGAATCTTTCTAAAATCTCACATGCAAATTCACAGGTAATATAGTCTACCGCTAGGAGCTTAGGTTAGACAGTATCTTTAATTACAAAATGGCAAACAGTTGTGACTTGACTTGCTTTCAGATCGCCACGTTCGAGAAGCAGGCCGCGCGGCTGGAGCAGCTAGCACAGGCGCTGTCGTCGCGCAACGCGGACGGCGCGGCGGACGCGGTGGGGCGCGCGGAGGGCGTGCGCAGCTCCCTGCACGAGCTGACCCTCCTGGGGGCCCGGAGACAGCAGAGGCTGCAGGAGAGCGACAAGTACTTCGCGTGAGTCCGAAGAGAGGGGATTTAATTGTAACTTACAAGATACTAAATGATTACTAGGACTGCCCCCTGCACGAGATGTATCAGCTGAATCCCAACACCAATCTACGGGGCCACAACTGGAAGCTCTATCCTCCCCAGTTTTCCACCTCAACCCCAAGGGAAACTTCCTTCCCAGTAGGGGTGGAACAAGTTGGCAGGCCTAGTTGTCCACTCCACTACGGTCAGTAGATGCAGAAGGCACAAGAAGCAGTACACAAGATATAGGGAAACTTCCTTCCCAGTAGGGTGGAACAAGTTTGGCAGGGCCTAGTTGTCCACTCCACTACGGTCAGTAGATGCAGAAGGCAGACAAGAAGCAGTACACAAGACAATTGGCAGGCCTAGTTGTCCA
>JAGVSP010004288.1:0-25994 GCA_022494985.1 Micrasema minimum
AATTGTAATGATTAGCCCGTAATGGGTGAAATCCAGTTTTTGTCTACAAGTATTTGGACACACTCAAAATGTTGTTTATTACTAATTTAGTTTAAAAAAAGCAACACCAACCTTCACATGAATAGAGTCTGGTCAGGATATTTTTATATTAGCGAATAAATGTTAAGATAAGACCCTATTAACCGTGTTGGTGTTGCTGTTGTGCGTTAATTATTAACGCATTTTTATAATTTTTTAAATTTTGTATTTGTAGTAGGTACTATTATAAAGTAAATGGTCCCAAAAAAGGGGGTCCTTGAAAATTGTGCTTGATTTCCTAGGGGTCCGCGACTGAAAAAGGTTGGGAAACGCTGCATTAGAGCAATGATTTTTTCACACTCTAAATATCTGATGAATGATTTTTCACACGTTTTTCATATTGAGAAGAAGCTTAAGAGCATACCACACCACGTGACTCGCGGCCGCTTCCCATACAAGCGTATTCCTCGATTTTCTCCCTGGAATTAAACATTATAGCTATGTTTTTTTTAACGAATTTTATATATTGGCCGCCTCGTAGCATAGTGGTAGCGCATTTGGCTACCGTGCCTGAGGTCGCGGGTTCGATTCCCGTAGGGGGTCAACATGAAATATTTATTTACACGAGATTTTCACACAATAATATTTCATGTGTGATACCTCGGACTGGTACTGAAGCGTAAGACTGATCATCTTACCTTCATGTAATAACATTATCAAGATACACTGCGCTTTGGTGTACCAGTGCAGTGCCCTATGCACCATTGGGTGCGGATAAGGGAAAGCAGCAGCATATATTGACTAGATTCGTGTTCGTGCTTATAAAAACGGTGTGCATCGTCTTTTTTGACGTGATAACGTCTAATAAATCGATGAACGCCGGCTGCACACACGAAAAAGCGTGACTCATTGTCACGTTCCTTGCCGAGTGTGCAAGCGAGAGCGCGGAACAAGCGATAGAGGCACGATCGGCCTAAGCGTTCGGTTTGTGACGCATCTATCTCTCTTCCACTCCATCGGCCGGTGCGTCCGAGTAGAAGGGAGACAGCAGCAGCACACAAACTACAAAGTGAAAGTGAAATTAACAAGTGCAAAAAAATGATAATTTATGGAAAAAATTGTAATTTTCAATTAACTCCTGCTTTGTATTATACAAAATAATGATAATTCAGTAATAATAATTCAATTCAATTCATAAAAGTATGCTATATTCATCAATGTTTTCTTATGACGTTATCACGTAAAATTATCGTCCGTAAACCGACTTCACAGACAGCCAAAAGTTTTTTTAATCATTTATTTATCTCCTTTAGTTAATAAATTATAAAAAAAAGAAGACGATGGCAAACACGCATCTAGTCAATATCTAAAGTTCGTCAAAAAAAACATAGCTATAATGTTTAACTCCAGGGAGAAAAAAATCGAGGAATACGTTGGTATGGGAAGCGGCCGCGAGTCACGTGGTGTGGTATGCTCTTAAGCTTCTGGTCAATATCAAAAACGTATTAAAAAATCATTGCTCCAGTTCAAAATCAGTCTAAGATAAGCTATCGAATACGGGACAGTTTTTAATAAAAAATTTTTTAGATAGAACGATTTTATTTTTATTTTTATTTTTTGTCATTATTATGTCCGTAATTATTTTTTTAAATATCGTATTTGATGTGAGTAGCGCCTAAAATAGAAAAAAGCCACTACTCAGGTTCTACGCATCAACTATATATTCAGTACGACCCTTTTTGTGCGCTTAAGAGACTGGTGCTTTTAAAGCATCCGTTTTTATAAACCTTGTTTTTAAATATATATTTTTTAAATTTCAAATATTCTTCAATATTCACACAAAAAAGTTACGGAATTAAAAATGTACATTTTTTCCCTATCTAAAGATAACCCGTAATGGATGAAATCCAGTTTTTGTCCTCTAGTATTTTTTAAATTTTTTTTGGGACACACGCTAAAAATGTTGTTTAATTAATAAGTTGATCGTCTTAAATGTGACTGTCAATTTCAGGTCACAAGGGCCACTTGGCGTTTGTGCAGAGGGTGAACAGCGAAGGGGAGGGGGACCCCTTCTACGAGACGATCGGCCTCGTGACGCTGGAGGACGTCATAGAGGAACTCATTCAGGCCGAGATCATGGACGAAACAGACGTCTTTAGTGAGTCAACTAACTAATCGAGAGTCGGTCCATTTATCCACCTAACCTAACCTTACCTGACCTGACCTAACCTGACCAAACCTAACCTAACCTAACCTAACCTAACCTAACCTAACCTAACCTAACCTAACCTGCATTGTTATTTACGCAACGAGTGAAATTAACCAACTAACTAAAAAACCATCACGCTATTTCACCGCAGGGGTGGGCAGAGAGGATAGAACGCCATACCACTCTGTCCTGACATACTTCCTTTGCTTCCTCTACATTCATACATCTTCTCATGCACACACGCCGATTATTCCGACTTTTCACATGACCACTTTCAAGTACTTGACGTACTTGGTCATGCCAGGTTGTCTTTCTCGGGCTTCCGCGGCCTCTACATCCAGGCACACTTGCATTTAAACTTCTTTTAGCCGTTCTTTCGACCGAACCCATCGTAAAAGGGCTTTCTTAATTTTGTGGGTAATGCTTATCTCAGCCTTGCACTCTGCTCTAATTTGGACATTTTTTGTACACCTACCATACATAGTCTTACCACACATAGATCGCATTTCAACAGCATTCAGTCTACTTTCATCCTTCTTTTTCCAACACCACGCTTCACTACCATACATAAGGGTTGGTACCAGAACTCCGTTGTGTACTGCCAATTTAGCTTCTTATTTGCCACTATGGATTTCAAGGCACCATTAACTCTGTTTCTCAATGTCCTTATCCACATTTCCGTCTCTTGTAAACACACTTCCCAAATATACAAATTCTTCAACCTGCTTCAATCTGTCTCCATTTACCATAATATTACATACGGTCATATTCACATTTCTTGCAAAAGCCAATATTGATGATATTAATGTGTCTAAAATGTATTTTTAGCCGACAACAAGTCGAAGAGGCGTCGCAACCGTCCGCCGAACAAGCTGCAGGACTTCGCCGTCTTCGCGGAGAGGCGGGAGAACCAGCGGATCCGCATCTCTCCTCAGCTGACCCTGGCCACCTTCCAGTACCTGAGCACACGTGAGTATTCATTCATTTATTAGTTTCTTACAAACTAGTTGGCCACCCCATTTGAGTAACAGAACTCATTCTGAGGAAGGTGGTACCAAATATCACAGAGGTCATGGCAGTTCCCAATGCAACCTATTGGTGCGAAATAGGGAAAGTCCAGCACATATATTGACTTAGAACCACTTACATCGGGGGCTTCGTGCTTAAAAAAACGTGTGCTCGTCCTTTTTTGAAAAGAAAAAGAAAATTAAAAAAAAAAAAAAGAAAAAAAAAGAGAAAAAAAAAAAATAAAGAACGAGTGATATACGCTAATAAATTATTCGAAATGAACGCCGTCTGCATACACATCGAAAAAAAAAAAAAAGCGTAGACTCATATACGTCAAAAACGAGACGGAGACGACATTATGGTTCCTTTAATATCGGATTAATTAATGCCGAGTGTGTGCAACGAGGAAGCGCAAGGCAACAACAAGCGATAGAGGGGCACGATCGGCCATAAGCGTATCGGTTGTGAAAAAACCAAGAGACAGAGACAGCTATCTACTCGAAACATCTACTCTCACATTCTGCCAACTTCCATCGGTCGTGTACTCAACGGGCCCGGTGCCGGGTCCGAAGTAGAAGGGAGACAGCACTAGCACCACAACTACAAAGTGAAAAAGTGAAATTAACAAGTGCAAAAAAATGATAATTGTAATGGAAAAAATTGTGGAAATATTTTTTCAATTAACTCCTGCTTTGTATAAAGACAAAATAAGGATAATGTCAGTAATAAAAAAATTCAATTCAATTTCATAAAAAGTATGGCCTATAGAGGTCATCAATGTTTTCCTCCTTAAGACGGTTATCACAAGTAAGACAGAGAATAAAATTATGTTCGTTCACGTAAAACCGACTTTCAACAGACAGCCAAAAGTATTTTTAAAAAAAAAATCATTTATTTATCTCCTTTTTAGGTTAATAAATTAAAAAAAAAAAAAGAAAAAATGAGACGAAAGGATGGAGCAAACACCGCATCTAGTCAAAAAAAGTAAATATCTAAAGTTCGTCAAAAAAAAATAAAAAAAAAAAAAAAAAAAAAAAAACAATAGGCTCTTAACAAACATGTATTAAAGACTCCAGGGGTGAGAAAAAAAAATTCGAGGAAAAATAATAAGTTGAAGAAAAGAAACGTTGGTATGGGAGAGACGGCCGCGAGTCACGGTCAAAAGGAGTGTGTATGCTTTGAATCTTCTGGTCAATATCAAAAAAAAAAAAACGTATTAAAAAATCATTGCTCCCACCGTTCAAATAAATTCAGTACTATAGATAAGCATTCGAATACGGGAACAGTTTTTTAATAAAAAATTTTTAGATAGAAACGAATTTTATTTTTTAATTAAGAATTTATTTCATTTTTTGTCTCATTATTGATGAATCGCTAATTATTATTTTTAAAAAAAAAATATTTACGTATTTGAAGATAGTTTTATGGATTAGATAGCGCCTAAAAAATAGGAATCAAAGCCACTACTCAGGTTGAGACTTAAACGCAAAATTATAACAACTAATATATGTGTCATAACGACTCCATTTTTGTGCGCTTAAAGAGACTGGTGCTTTTAAAGCATCCGTTTTTATAAAACCTTAACCGTTTTTTAATATAAAAGAATTTTTTTAAAAATTTCAAAATATTCTTCAATATTCATACACACAAAAATTACGAATATTAAAAAAAAAAAATAAGTAATTACATTATTTCCCCATAAATCTCTAGACATGATATACCTTAATGGAATGAAAATCCAGTTTTTTGTGTAGTCCTCTAGGAGAGGGGTATTTTTTTTTTTATTTTATTTTTACATTTTTTTTGGGACAACACGCTAAAAAGTTGTTTAATTAATACAGTTGATGACGGTACCTTAAGAAATGTGACTGTCAATTTCAGTTCAACAAAAGCATCACTTGGGGGCGTTTGTGCACGGAAGAATAGAAAAAAATTGCGGGTGAACAGGTCGAAGAAACAGGGGAGGGGAGGATGTGAGGGACCCCTGTCTAACGAGACATCGTCGCTCTCTCCTCGTGAACAAGCTGGAAAAGAGGAAACCGGTCATATGATGGAACTCATACCAGGCCGAGATCATGGACGAAAACAGAAAGTAAGCCTTTAAGGGTGAGGAAAAGGTTCAACCTACTAACATTAAATCGAGAGTCACGCCCCTCGGTCCATTTAATTATCAACGAAACCTAGAACCTAACTTAAACCATGGACCTGACCCTAAACCTGACCAACAAAAACCTAATAAAGAAACCTAACCTAGGAAAGAGAAAAAACCCTAAACGGAAGAACCTATAACCTAACCCTAAGACCTAACCTGCAAATAATGGGGGGAGGGAGGGGGGAGTTTCATATTTTAAAGACGCATGACAACACGAGAAACCGGGAAGAGGGATTGTGGAAAAAACAATAACGGAACCATCATGAAATGCAAAATGCAACCACCTATACCATACACCCGAGAAGGGTCCAACGGGCCCCGAGCCCCCAACCTCCCCCCCCCAATCCCCCACCCCCAACCCCACCCGCCCAAAATAATCCCCGCAGTGTAAGCGAACCAAGACGGCGCCGGCCCCAGCGAGGTACCACGCACGGGAGAGGGTGGGCAGAAAGAGAAGCAACCCGCGACCAAAGCCCACATCATGTCCAGCCCTGAACATCACTCCTTGTTTTGTGTTTGCTTCCTGCTACAATTATTTTATCTTTCAATCACAAATTCACCAAAAACACCAACAAGCATTACATACTGTCTCTCAATGGCATATAGCCGAAATGGCACAACTACGGCCGATTATTCCGACTTAGTCGAAACACGATGACCCTCACCACTTTCCCAAAGTACCAGAGCTGACGTACTTTACACTGAGGTCATAGGCCAGGTAGTCCTTTTAATCCCCCCCCCCCCACCAAGCTCTCAATTTACGAGGGGCTTCCGCGGCCTCTAACATCCCCGGCAACTCCAAAAAAACCGAAACGCAAGACTTGACATTTAAACTTCCTTTTAGGGGGGGGGGGACACGATCTTTTTATATCTAGAGAAACCGAACCATCGGTAAAAGGTCGCGGCTTTCTTAATTTTTATTTTTTCTTTTTTGTAGGGTAAATATAAAATAGGAGCTTAATTATAATTCTCACCTTATGCACTCTGCTCTAGGCAACACAAATTTGGACATATTTTTGTAACTAAAGCCGTAAAACTCATACATAGTCCTTACAAATAAACAGAAAATCCCTAAAACCCCACACAGTAGATCGCATCATTGGATTCAACAGCATTCAGTCCTACTTTTCCGTCAAAATCCTAACTTTTTTTTTTCCCAAACAATCCAACACGCTCTCGTGTGGTACCACGATAACATAAGGTTGGTACCAAATGAACCACAAACAAATCAGAAACTATCCTGCACGTTGTGTACTCCGCCAATTTTTTTTTAGCTGTCTTATTTTGCCACTACAAATATGGAATTTCAGAGGCACCCTTGAGCGGAATTAAACTCTACAAGTTTTCCCTTAAGCTTGTCATCTCAAATGTCCCTTTACACACCACACATTTCCCCGTCGTACTTGGTTAAAAAAGAAACACACTTCCCAATGATATACACAAATATCTTGCAACCTGCCTTTCTGACCACAATCTGTGTCTCCGATCTTAACCATATACAATAAATAACATTTAACTTAACGGTCATATTCACGATTACTTGCAAATGAAGCCAATAATGATATAGTAATGTTCTAAAAACAGTAAATTTTTGTATTTTTTTTTTTTTTTATTTATTTTTTAAAGGCCCCGAAAAAATAACTTAACCAAGTCGAACGCTAAAAATAAGCACAGAGGCTAGTCGCACACCGTCCTCGGCCCGAAACCCAGCGCAACAAGGAGCTGCAGGAAAAAACCAGCACAATGTGGGATTTCTTTCGCCGTACCTTCGCGGGAGAAGGCGGGAAGAACCCAGCGGAGGGGAATAAAGGAAACTAAATGGCAGACACCGCGATACCTCTCTTGCCTCCTACCTCAGCTAATATATGTTAAAAGGTGAAAGAATTGTACTTAAGTAAGTAAAACATCCGAAGAAAATTGTCCGAAAGTTAAATTTTCAATGTCATAGTTATTGGCAGTGTTGTCACGGTTATTGGCATGCACTTGTTACAGTTATTGTCCACCAGACAAATCACAAGTTTTATAGGTATGTTTGAAAATAAAAACAAGAAGAGTTTTATAAAAAATAAACTTTATAATTATATTAAAAAAAAACATACAGTAGACCAAAGAAAAGTACCCATTATTTTAATTTCACTGTTATAATACAAGAAATAATAAAAAATTATAAAAAAAATTGTAACAAAAAAAAGAGATTTGCTTCTTTACTGATTTTCAGGGCTTGATAACATTTAGGCTTTTTAGCATCTTTAGGCTTTTTTATCGAGCATTTTAAACATATCATCTACCGTCATTGTATCGTCTGAAAAATCTGTGTCGTCTTCAAGAGTGTAACATTTATGACAAATAAATCCCGACATTTCATCTTCTTCTGGGAGGTTCTCTTTGTGATTCTTCGGTACACAGGATTGGTGGCACATCTTGTTACACGATGAGCACAACAGCTCTTTCTGCTTGAGACATAGACGATTACATACAAAACAAAATGTCACTGGCTCGTTACTGATAATATTTATATTTTTTTTCACTCCGGAGGTGCTAGGAGATGGTATTATTATTGGAATATTCTGACATTCTATTAAAGGGATTTTTGTTTGAATTTTATTCCTGTTTTCTAAGTGCTCGAGTTTCGGATTATTTGGTTTTTTGTTAGAACCTTTATTTGATTTTGCTTCTTGCTTTATTTTACGAGCTACAGCCAGCTCTTCACGCTTCTTTTTTTTCATTATGATTTCTTTTTCTTTTTGTTCTTTATCCAACTTTTTCTTTTCCATGATATCCCTAAATTTTTCTGAAGTGATAACAAACGGATTTTTTTCGGTATTTCTTAAACACTTTCTTTTATTTTCGGGAGGCTCCTGCAAAAAACTACGGATAGAATCAGATTTTCGCTTCACATCTTGTTGTTGTATTATTTATTTGAGATATGAAAACTTGTAGTAGCGAATTCAGTTGAGTATACCATGTTTGCATCTGCTTCATTTTTCGTTTCATCATTTTGAGATTCAGTTACATTTTCTTTGAAAAAATTGTGCAAATCGTACAGAATACCATCAGCATTTGTTGTGTCTAAGCCACGTTTATAAGTACACATTTGATTAACCTATTTTTGACCGACGATTCCACAGAAATCTTTATACGTCATCTTCCTATGAGTTGAAATTTCTTCGTCCTTACTTGTACTTTGGCCCAAACATTTCGAGTAATCTATTGCATTTTCATCGAACGGGTAAAGACCACAGGCTCTAAAACCTTGACGTAAATTTTCAGGATTAACACTATCCATTACATTTTTTAGCAGAGAAGCAAATACTTGTTTTGTTACTACTTCACCTACGTTTTTTATTTGAAAGTTACGAACTTCTTTCCGCCACATCTTTTTTATTGGACCAAAAACTGCAACGTCAGCTGGTTGTGTGATTCTAGTTGTATTTGGATACAAGGCAATCAACTCGATGCCATTTTCTTTGCATAGAGTACTCACATTTAAAGTTATAAGGCTTTTGTGACCATCAATGAATAAACACACAGAGTCTTTGAATTTTGAGCAGTCAAATATGGAGGAAAAAACACCAGTGATGAACTCACTGAAAGACATCAGGCGGTCAATCCCAGCCACTGTCACTGCGACCAATTCCCCATTCGGGTGGTACTTTGAAGCTTGCGAGTCTTTCAGGCAAACGTTTATACGGGAAGACAATCACAGGCGGGACCATACCTTACCTTCAGCAGAAAACGTATATATAATACAGTAATACTCTCTTTGCTGTTCCCTTGTTCTACAGAGTAAACGTTTTTGTCTCCTTTTTTTGGAGCCGAGGAGAACACGTCCCGTAGCAGGACATGTGAGAAATCCGTCTCGTCTGCATTATAAAACGCGGGATGGGTCGTTATCCAGTTATAGTAGGATGTCTTTTCAAAAATGACCTAAGCCACCCACGACCTGGTCTATTTTCTGTAAAAAGGATTTGTCCTTGGATTGACCGTCAGAAATTTTTGGACCGAGTCTAATATTTCTTCTTTTTTTCGTGGAAATCCTTTTCGCGACATTTCCACTAACCATTTCTCAAGATCTTTTTCTTCTTCATATACGAAAGGATTGGATCCGGGCCGCAATTAGACTTAGAAAGAGGATTTTTTAATTTAAATTGTAGTGATCCTCTAGGAATTTGATACTTTATACCAGCTGCTCTTATAGATATTTTTTTGGATTGAATTTCTTCGAGCGCCTTGTTCAAGCTTTCTTTGGAATACTCATTACGTTTCGGCATTTTAAACCTTTAAAAAAATGATGAAAATAAATACATATAAAAAATGGCTAATATTTGTGACCGGCCAACAACTACTGCTGCTTATACAGTAATAAGCCCACCAGTTATTATCAGGCACCAGTTATTAGCATACCTCTTGTGATAGTTATTGGCATATGCAAATAACTGTAAAACGACCTCACAATTTAAAAACAAGTATATATTTGGAAATGTCATAATACAGGCAGCTAAGTTTTATTTATTTTTAAATGTGTTTTGTTTTTTAATCAAGTTACAGTTATTTTCATACCCTGACAATAACTATGACAGCGAGGTTTCTCGGGTACAGTTGTTAGCCATCCTCTAAATTTGAGGTTAGAATCATATAATGGTTATTTTATAGCAAACAATAATGAATATAACAATTCCTACCTTACTAATCGTAGTTATTTTGCTTCTCAGTTATATCGTTCACCTTAGATCCGTCACAAAACAAAAAGGTGTTCCTTATTTTTTTGTTAGTAAACACACGTCTTTTTACTAGTGTTGTCAAAAGTTGTACTAAGTCAATATAAAATGCCATTTGTTAGCAGAGGCATTTATATCTATGGAACCATAGAGAATTGTGTTGCCAGATTATGTTTCTTTTAAATGGCTAGTTCTTACCTATTTCTTATTTTAATAAACCAAAGTTAGACAATATGTGGAGAGAAAGAAGAGACGAAATACAAAAAATCCGATGTTGTTTATAATGGGCAGTAAAAAATAGTAACAAATGTAGGTAATAGGGGAACTTGGAGGGATAAGTTATATTATATTGCACAAGGCCCCAAAAACAATTTTATATAAGATATATTAGAAAACCCCCATTAAATTGCTACCATCGCCCCGTTCTCATAGCGTCTGACCGTTCCGTGTAACTCATGAGACAAAGATACTAAAAACTATGTTGCAAAAACTGCAGTATTATGAGTTGAAGAGTACAACTGGGGACCAGTCTGAAGATGCCCGTCTCTACTGGGTGAAGAAGACGCTCGAACTGGTCAGAAATAAATGTAAAAGGTGGGATGTTGAACCAAGTATTTTTATTTAACAAAACTATATTAAATGGCAGTATTTGATAGAAGGGGTAGGTAATTTTTTTTCGTGGAAATCCTTTTTCGCGACATTTCCAACTAACCATTTCTCAAGATCTTTTTCTTCTTCATACGAAAGGCTTTAAAAAAATGATGAAAATAAATACATATAAAAAATGGCTAATATTTGTGACCGGCCAACAACTACTGCTTTATACAGTAATAAGCCCACCAGTTATTATCAGGCACCAGTTATTAGCATACCTCTTGTGATAGTTATTGGCATATGCAAATAACTGTAAAACGACCTCACAATTTAAAAACAAGTATATATTTGGAAATGTCATAATACAGGCAGCTAAGTTTTATTTATTTTTAAATGTGTTTTTGTTTTTTAATCAAGTTACAGTTATTTTCATACCCTGACAATAACTATGACAGCGAGGTTTCTCGGGTACAGTTGTTAGCCATCCTCTAAATTTGAGGTTAGAATCATATAATGGTTATTTTATAGCAAACAATAATGAATATAACAATTCCTACCTTACTAATCGTAGTTATTTTGCTTCTCAGTTATATCGTTCACCTTAGATCCGTCACAAAACAAAAAGGTGTTCCTTATTTTTTTGTTAGTAAACACACGTCTTTTTACTAGTGTTGTCAAAAGTTGTACTAAGTCAATATAAAATGCCATTTGTTAGCAGAGGCATTTATATCTATGGAACCATAGAGAATTGTGTTGCCAGATTATGTTTCTTTTAAATGGCTAGTTCTTACCTATTTCTTATTTTAATAAACCAAAGTTCAGGTGGCTGATAACTGTGCCCCTGCCAACAACTGTACCGTTCCCCCCTATATCAAATTATTAATATATAACTTATTAAAGTTAAATAAAAAATACTTGGTACACTTCCACTTTTATTTATTTTGACCAGATAGCGCTTTCACCCTGTAACGGGCATCTTCAGACTGGTAACATGTCGTACAAGACAACAGTATAAATAGCAGTTTTTACAAGATACTAAACACATGAGTTGGAAAAAGACAATATGAGAGAAAGAAGAGACGAAATACAAAAACATGTGTTTAATGGCAGTAATGTAACAAAGTAGGTAATGGGGAACTGGAGGGATAAGTTTTATTATATTGCACAAGGCAAAAACAATTTTATAGAAGAAATGTAGAAAAACCAAAAATGTACATGAGTTAGAGAGAGTCAGTATGAGATAAAATGAGACAAAATACAAAAACTATGTTAAATGGCAGTATTGTGAGAAGGTGTAGGTAATGGAAGTCTGAAGATGCCCGTTACAGGGTGAAAGCGCTAACTGGTCAAAATAAATAAAAGTGGAAGTGTACCAAGTATTTTTTATTTAACTTTAATAAGTTATACATATATTAATAATTTAATCATGGAATTCCACCAAGTAATGTCAATAAAAAATATAAATCAAATTATATTTATAATACATTCTTGTGTATTCGTTTGAAGCATACTTCGATTTATTATTATAACCAATGTAAAAAAAAATATTGTTATAATTTAGCACAAGAGTACTATTCTTTATTTATGTTTAATTTATGTATTTCGCTATATTTAAAGTATATTTTTGTAAAAGGCATGTGCCGTAAATAAATAAATAAATAAGTATTACAATAAAATATACAGAATCTACATCATATTTGGAGTCGATTTTTTAGTATATTTTTTTTTTTTATTTGACCCTTAGTTTTCGAGAAAATTGAGTACAAAGTTGATTTTTTTTTGCAAATTGTTAAAAAATATCATGTATTTAGTCAAATTTATACTATTTATAAAGAAAACAAAAATAAAAAAACGCTTTTTAATAAGAATTTGAGCAATTTATGAAAACTCACAGATTAAAAAGTCTTATTACACAATCGTCTCCAAATACGATGTAGATTCACCAGTTTTCGGGTTGTACCTAGAGTTTTGTTGCATACAATAATAACAAAAAATAGCAGTAAAATCAATAGTCTCATATCTGATCTGTTGTCTCAACAGTGGATGCCTTCAAATCTGACACCGTGTCGGAGACTATCCTGAGACGCATGCTGAAGCAGGACATTATCCACCACATCAAGTTCAGGAACAAGGAGCGACTCAAGTCGGACCCATCGACGCTAATCTACGAACAGGGGAAACCGGTAACTATTTTCTTAGTAAATATTTAATTTTTGCAAAAGCAGTTCCGCCTGAGCCGAGTGTGCAAGCGAGAGCGCGGAACAAGCGATAGAGAGGCACGATCGGCCTAAGCGTTCGGTTTGTGACGCATCTATCTCTCTTCCAATCCGAATTTCTATTCTTCACAAAATAACACAGGTTGGAGGATCTTAAACATCATATCATCATATGTATATAAGTTGTAAATAAATTGTTAATAGCACTTTGTTACTTGTAATTAACTTGTATCATTTAAGTAAACAAATATTTGAATTAACGAGTGCAAAAAAAATATAATTTATGTAAAAAATTGTAATTTTCAATTTACTCCTGCTTTGTATTATACAAAATAATGATAATTCAGTAATAATAATTCAATTCAATTCATAAAAGTATGCTATTTTTCATCAATGTTTTCTTATGACGTTATCACGTAAAATTATTGTCCGTAAACCGACTTTACAGACAACCAAAATTTATTTTTATCTAAAAAGAGACGTACCTATTATCCCCAAATTGTTGAAAAATATGCCATATCAAAATACAAATGGAACATAAAATTTCGACAGCTCTCTTTAAAATAGCTTGTCTAGTGTTAACTTTACAGGTCAATGGCTACAAGTCATTTGTCTAACATTTGCCTGTATTTGTATTTGTCTAACATTTGTCTAACATATGCCTGTATTTGTCCAACATTTGCCTGTATTTGTCCAACATTTGCCTGTAGTTGTCTAACATTTGCCTGTAGTTGTCCAACATTTGCCTGTAGTTGTCCAACATTTGCCTGTAGTTGTCCAACATTTGCCTGTATTTGTCCAACATTTGCCTGTAGTTGTCCAACATTTGCCTGTATTTGTCCAACATTTGCCTGTATTTGTCCAACATTTGACTGTGTCTCCGTCCGCAGGTGGACTATTTCGTGTTGATACTCGAGGGCCGCGTGGAGGTGACGGTGGGGAAGGAGAGCCTGATGTTCGAGAGCGGGCCCTTCACGTACTTCGGCTCCCAGGCCCTTATGCAGAACGTCTGCATAGGTAAGGACAAGCGCCCGTACAACGGGAGACTCCATATTTTTTTTTTGACTTTGAAAACGCATACCCTCTATCTTTTTTGCAATTACTATGGCCTATTCAGATACGAAATTTCATATGTGTACAATGATTTTAACTCGTGCCGACGAGGCCTCAAAGTTTTTCAAAATTAGAGAAATTCCCTTCATGTTGTATGAACATGTTCCGATGCAAGTCGGCACGGGTTACTGTACTCCAAATGAACTGAAATTTTCTGAACAAGTGCTATGTATAGCAAAACAAAAGAAAGTAGGCCCTATTCATTAAATAATAATCAAGTGTAAAAATAAGGGACACCCTAGTAGGGTGAAAATAAAATATAGTATGAGACCAAAAAAATGTTTTTTTTCGATTTTGAAAACGCTTACCCCCTATCTTTTTTACAATTACTATGGCCTATTTAGATACGAAATTTCATATGTGATCATATTGCCTGCCTTCGTGGAACTAATGACCAAGATTCTCCGTACTTTGTTTATCAATGCAGTGCCCTATGCACCATTGGGTGCGTTTTAAAAGAGAGTAGCTATATCATCTTATTAATATTGAATGATGACTTCAGGTCTAAGCCAGTCCAACACGGTGACTTTGGAACCAACGGAAGAGAAAACAGTCTTCCTGACTCCAAGCGGTTGGTTGAAAATACAACACTTTATAAATTGGCACCGCAATCAGTACACTTGTGAACCAACAATTTTCTGTAAATGCAGAAAAATAAAGCGAAGAATCACAAAGCCATGGGTGCAATCCGTTCGTCAATCGGATAATTAATAAGCGAGATACAATCATTCAAAGTTTTTGTATGAAATATATTTATTTATTTTATTGTTTTTACGTGGACATTTTTAAATGATTACACAGTAGGTAGCTATTCATTGCCGCCAGAGATGGCATCCAGACACTGTTCCCTAAAATGCACTAGATTTGTGTTGAAGACATCAATATTGTTAGTATACTTGTTAGCCAGTGCGTGCATTCTTCGTATCGGTGAGTTAGCACTGTAATTGGTCGATGATTGGCTGCAGTAAAATAGTGCATTACTGCGGGTAACTCGACCAGGCGCTCGTATACTAATTAAATTTGTTAGTTGACAACAATCAAACATAGATTTTAATACCTCTATTGAGACCCTGACCGCGGATGCACGGGTGGATGTCTGGGATGGGGGGCCTGTGAGGCGGGATACCGGTCTCCACACGGGTGGTTGTAATTACTAATAAATAATGATCGGGGTAGAAACTAACATCCCTACCACTGTTAATTTGGGCCGACTCTGGTTGGTTTGGGTGATGGAAACAATGACAATTATAATACATAAGTCGAGACGGTGGTAGGGGTACAATGAAAGCATTTGTTCGCGTACATAATCGTAAATTCATCCGTATTTTTATCACACTTACAAGCTTAAAATCGCGGTTTAGCTTGTTGAAAAAATCGGTTGAGTTGGCTGGGCTACAAAAAGACTCAATAGTCTTTAAAGCAGTCTAGGGAAAGGGTGGGGGCTTTCATTCAGATTTTAATACTGAGCAAATCATTTAATATTCTTCTATATGATTGTATCTCGCTTATTTATGATCCGATTGACGAACGGGTTGCACCCATGGTTTTGGGATTCTTCGCTTTATTTTTGTGCATTAACAGAAAATTTCAGTTTACATTATCGGCATACGTAACCACGCTGTGCACAAAATATCGCTGTTCAGACAAAAGTCCCCAACCGGTCCAATGAAATTTTGACTTAAGGCGATCCATCCAGCGCGGAGCAAAAAAGGCAGTTTTCAAACTAAACTTTAGAGTCCAATAATAAGCTTAACATAAAATTTTGAAAACCATATAAAAGATTAAACATTTATCTAGTTGGTTGATGAAATAAAAATATTTAAAAAAATAATATTTGACTAAAAAATTGCAAGGAAAAGAGGTGCATTTTTCGTTTTTTTTTCAACATTTTCAACACAAAGTTTTAGTAATTAGATAATATATTCTAAATTTTTAATTATAGTTATTTAAAGATAAATTATCGTTCTTATTGGAGGATGAGTTAGTTTTTTTTTTTTTAAAGTATCTGATTTTCGTAAAATAAAATTGTTTCAGAGTCCATTTTGAATTAAATTGTTGAAACTCAATCGCTCTTTCTTATACACATTACTTTAAAAATGTTTTTTTTTCTTACATTTCTATACATATACAAAACGTATTTTTCAATTAAGGGCTTTTTTTTTTTTTTTCAAAAATTGCTAGAATATTATTGCAATTAATATTATAAAATCATGTATTTGCATTGAAAATCAATCATATACAAAGTGTACGTTTTGAAAATTTGAAATCAGTTCTGAAATCATGTTTGGCTGGATGGATCGCCTTAAATCACAATTGATAGAAAAAGTTGCGCTGTCTAACACTTCCCTTACAAAGCCTTTTGGTACAAAAAAAGATATGCATTTTGTACACCTTAAAAATGTGATTTAAAAATCGTAAAAACATTAATATACCCAAATACTTATTGCTTATTTATCAACCATTGTTGAAGTTGAAATGAAGCCATTTTTGAAATGGAAATTATCTAACTTTTTTTATTATATAAATTATTTATTTACATGAGATTTTCATATCAATATTTCATGTGTGATACCTTGGACCGGTACTGAAGCGTAAGACTGATCATCTTACCTTCATGAATTACAATGATCAAGATACACTATTGCACTTGCTGTACCCCACGCCGTTTCCCCTAAGGGGCAGGCGGAGAGGATAGAACGCCACACCACTCTGTTTTGACACACTTCTCTTGCTTCCTCCACATTCATACATCTCACGCACGCACGTCGATTTTTCCGACTTTTCACATCAAGTATTTGTTGTACTTGATCATGCCACGTGTTTCTCGGCCTTCCTCGATTTCGACATCGCATCATAGATCATTTAAGCAGTTCTTTCATCATCCGTTCGCTCCACATGACCGAACCATCGTGAGAGACCTTTCTTAATTTGGTGGATAATGCTTATCTCAGCCTTGCACTCTGCTCTAATATGGACATTAGTGCACCTATCACACATGGTTTTTCCACACATTCGCCTGAGAGATCGTTATATTAAACTAAGAACAGTGTTACTTCACTATACAGGGTGTAACAAAACTCGATGTACAAGTGGGAAACCAGTGAATCTACATCATATTTGGAGTCGATTTTGTTGAGTAAAATTTTTTAAGAAAATTGAGTAGAAGTTGTTTTTTTTTTTGATAAATTAATGCAAATTATTATCAAATATCATTTATTTAGTCAAATTAAGAGTATACCACACCACGTGACTCGCGCCCGCTTTCCCATACAAACATATTCCTCGATTTTCTCCCTGGAATTTAACATAAGAGCCATGATTTTTTCACACACATCACTCCTTGTATCTAAGTGTAGTGTTTCCTGTTTCCGTTTTTAAACCCTGGCATTTTTTAATATGGAATACAATCTGAATACAATCTTCTATCGCAAAACAAGATGGCCGCCATTCAGTCTCCCTAGAACAGCTGTTGTACAACTGACAGTTGAGTTGACGGTATATTATCTGTGCTCGGGCCGTCGTTTTGCATAGATTTTTGACAGTTTTGTTAATGGCTGGAGAAATACCACCTACCGCTGCGCCCGTTAGCCACCTGTTTTATGACGGCACTCCTGCAAAAATGACGCACTTAGTACATAGTAGTATTTGGCGCGGTATTTGAAATGTGCAACTTTAAAAAATCGTATCTTCATCAATGACTTATAAAAAAAATATAAATATTTGTTTTTTGCTTAGTTAAATAGTACGTTTATAGAAAAAAAATACTTTAGAAAACAGTGGATTCCCTCATTATAACCTGAAAATGTCTGTCCAGCGGAGTCTCCTGTGATCCCCCCCACGGCGCTGGGCTCGCTGCAGTCCATCAACATGGACTCCATGCTCCGCTACACCTTCGTGCCGGACTACTCCGTGAGGGCCATCACCGAGGTCTTCTACGTCAGCGTCAAGAGGTAACATGAGCGATTGATGATTCACAAAAACATCAGTGCAAATCGTTTGTAAATCGGATAATAAATAACAGAGATTCAATCATTTTAGATTGATTGATTTTTGTATGATAGGCGGAATAAAAAATATAAATTGTTGTATTGATATTTAACGGATAGCCCGATGGTTTTGCGATTATTCGCTTTATTTTATTTTCATTTCAGTTATTTAGAATTTTAGATTACAGAAAAAATCCAATTCATTCTAAATACAATAATAAATAGCTAAATGGCATGATAGATGCACCATCTTTACTGACTCGAGTGACTTTCTGTATTCCAGTCCGTAGGTTGAGAAATAATGACGTGCTGTTCCTTAGTCACCACAAAACTAACTATGGTTTTCATGCCCCATTGTCTCGATTGTGTCGTATTGTAAACTCAAGACGGGATCTGGACTTGTTCGGTGTAAGTCTATCAAGATTTCAACATTCACTGAAGTAGACCCGATCCTGTCTTGAGTGTGTCCACATTTTATTCTAACTGTCTTAGCTTCACCAATTTAATGTTCCGTCACTTATGTTTACTGTTTGTTATCCCTTTTATGCTTAACTATGTATTTAAAATGGATTTTTCCGTAAATAAACAAGATAAAATAAAATAATAACAATAGACTAACTAACTAACTAACCATCACGCCATTTCCCCGAAGGGGTAGGCAGAGAGGATAGAACGCCACACCACTCTGTCCCGGCATACTTCTCTTGCTTCCTCCACATTTCATACATCTTCTCATGCACGCACGTCGATTATTCCGACTTCTTACATGCCCACTTTCAAGCACTTGTTTTTACTTGATCATGCCATGTCTTTCTCGGCCTTCCGCGGCTTCTACATCCAGGCACAGTCGCGTTTAAACTTCTTTTAGCCGTTCTTTCATCACTCATTCGCTCCACATGACCGAACCATCGTAGAAGGTTAATTTTGTGGATAATGCTTATCTCAGCCTTGCACTCTGCTATAATTTGGACATTTGTACACCTATCATACATAGTCTTACCACACAGAGATGGCATTTCAACAGCATTCAGTCTACGTTCATCCTTCTTTTTCCAACACCACGCTTCGCATTATAGATGAAAGTGTAAAATGAATAATTATAAGTCGGAAACTTCCTTCCGCCGTTTCCCCGAAGGGGCGGGCGGAGGGGATAGAACGCCGCGCCACTCTGTCCGTCTGTAGATGCGACTAATTTGACTTTGCAGGTCGCTGTACCTGGCCGCCAAGAGAGCCACCCTCATGGAGAAGTGCGCCGGCAGTCGGCACAAGGGCTCCGAAGACGCCGGAGAGCAGTTCGACGATGAAGTGGAAAAGGTTTGTATTCCAAAATATTTGTCATCATAAATAATAAAAATTCATTATTTCTATAGCGCTGTATTTGTAGAATTTTTTTTATTATTTATTTAGTACTATATAATTTTTACATAGACTTACATTATTAAATTACACTTAATTTATTTTTTAACTAATTCTTATCCTATCATTATTATTATTTTTAATTCAATTTATAAACAAAATAATCAAATCTACACTAATATTTCTCACGCATATATTTTTTACATTTAGCCCTAAATAACTTTAAATTTTGTTCATTTCTTATTTCATCTGGCATCTCCTCATACATTTTAATGCCCTTATACATGAGACAATTCTGTGACATAGTTTTTCTTTTCTTTTCTAATCTTATATTTTTTTAAACCTCTTGTTGCATATTTATGAAAAAAGTCATTGTTTTTTTAATTTGTTTTTAAAAATATCTTGGAATTATCCCTTTCAACAATTTTGTTCATTTCATTAGCAACATTATATTTAATTCTTTGATCTACTGAAAATAATATTTAAGAGTTTAATCATTTTTTTAATGTTTGTTCTTCTACTGCACTTCAATATGATTCGCATTGCTTTGTTTTGCAGAATTAGTAATATTTTTAGCTCTCCTTCATTACTAAGGTATAATATAGATGAGCAGTAGTCTATATGTGGGACAATTATACTCTTGTATATTAGAAGTGATGTTTTTTTTATCTAGTTTATTACCTCAAACATCATCATCATACCACATAGAGAGCATATGGAATCCACAAACTGCCTCCAGGCCAAGCGATCGGCCGCCAGCTCCCGCGCATCCTCCCAAGTCGAGTCCACGTCCCGCAGCTCTGACGCAAACTGCCGACGAATCGCCAACAGTGGATGACCGGGACGTCTATAAAAGCTGTTGTCTACCGTGGGTGAGGTCGCGGGTTCGATTCCTGTGGGGGCCAATTCGATTTTTAAAAATTTTTAATAAAAAGAAGCATTTTAGTTCTTATGAGTTCTCGAATCTGCCGCTAGATCACGACCCGGTTCTTTTACCTGTGATTTTCATATGAATATTTCATGTGTGATACCTTGGACTGGTACTGAAGCGTATAACTTATCATCACCTTCAAATAATGATGTTTTTATTTATTTATTTTATTTTATTGTTTTTACGACCATAGGGCTTTTTACATAGACATTTTTAAATGATTACACAGTAGGTAGCTATTCATTACCACCAGAGATGGCATCCAGACACTGTTCCCTAAAATGCACCAGATTTTTTTTTTATTATTATTATTATTATATAATAGGCAGGTTGGCAGGTTGCTGGTGTGGCAGCCTATATCTCTTGTACTGCTTCTTGTCTGCCTTCTGCATCTAAACGGTTCTTGAACTGGTTGACCGTAGCGGAGTGAACAACTAGGCTTGGCAACTTGTTCCAGTCTGAAACCACCCTACTAGGAAGGAAGTTTTCCTTAGGGTTGAGGCGGAATTGGGGACCATAGAGCTTCCAGTTGTGGCCCCGTAGATTGGTGTTGGGATTCAGTTTATACATCTCGTGCAAGGGACAGTCATAGTAATCCTTTAGTATCTTGTAACTTTCAATTTGTGTTGAAAACATCAATATTGTTAGTATACTGTGCATTCTTCGTATAGGTGAGTTAGCACTGTAATTGGTCGATGATTGGCTGCAGTAAAATAGTGCATTGCTGCGGGTAACTCGACCACGCACTCGTATACTAATTAAATTTTTAATGGATGTTTCAGTTGCTGCACTCTCTGGAAGAAGAAGGCAGCCCAGTAGAGAACAGGTCTCCCTCCCACCATCTCAACTCCCAGCCGGTAAGCCAAACCACTCACATCACACCACTCTACTAAATTATTATTATTGTTATTAAATATTAGGCGAGCAGCTTAAAGCTGATATGCCTAAATCGGACAGTTAGTTAGGTTTAAACTTGTCCAGTCCATTCTTAAACCCGTTCACACTATTCGCAATGACCAGCTCCTGCGGTAGCCCGTTCCAGCTATCTACCACCCTGTTGCTCAGGAAATGCTTTCTTGGGTTCTGATTAAACCGGCTCTTCTCCAGCTTAAGGTTGTGGCCTCCAAGTCGTGCGTTGTTTTTCAGTTTGAAGATTTCACACAATTTATTACACTTATAGTGACGGTTCATTATCTTGTATGTTTCAATTAAATCACCCCTTTCCCGTCTTTTCTTCAGTGTTGTGAGACCAAGAGTTTCTAGTCTCTGCTCATACGGAAGTTGTTTTTAGGCTAGGAGATAACTTAGTGGCCCGTCTTTGGACTCTTTCCAACATATCGATATCCTTAGCAAAGTAGGGACTCCATATCTGAAAACCGTATTCCAGCATCAGTCTGATGTAGGATTTAAATGCAAGGTTTTAGGTTGCAATAATAGCAATCTCCATTATGTGACTCCCATACAAGGTAGTCCACGATTTTCTCCAATTCAACATTACGGCAATGATATTTTCACTCATTTTAGATATCAACCAGATGACCATTGTCTCATTTTTTGATGTGATAACATGTAATAAATCGATGAACGCCGGCTGCACACGCGAAAAAGCATGACTCATTGTCGCGTTCCGCCTGAGCCGAGTGTGCAAGCGAGAGCGCGGGACAAGCGATAGAGAGGCACGATCGGCCCAAGCGTTCGGTTTGTGACGCATCCATCTCTCTTCCACTCCATCGGCCGGTGCGTCCGAGTAGAAGGGAGACAGCAGCAGCACACAAGCTACAAAGTGAAAGTGAAATTAACGAGTGCAAAAAAAAGATAATTTATGAAAAAAAAATAATTTTTCAATTAACTCCTGTTTTGTATTATACAAAATAATGATAATTCAGTAATAATAAATAATAATTCAATTCAATTCATAAAAGTATGCTATTTTTCATCAATGTTTTCTTATGACGTTATCACGTAAAATTATCGTCCGTTAACCGACTTTACAGACAACCAAAAGTTTTTATCTATTTATTTATTTCCTTTAACAAATAAAATATTTAAAAAATAAGACGACGCAAACACGCATCTGGTCGATATATCTGGTCTATATTATATATATCTGGTCAGCGAGGTATTTCATTGAGAAAAAAAGTAAAATGTAAGAAGGAATTTCAGAAGATATAAAAAAAAGAAAAAAATGTGTTTTTATTTAAGTCTAAATTGAGAAAATATATTTCAATTAATATAAGATAATTATGTTTAAGGTTTTGCTATTTGTACAAACTAATAAGTGTTTATAAATATTAGGACGTAAAAAATTTGGTATGCACTATTTTAAGAATAAATAAAATAAATAAATAAAAATATCCAAAACGTGTGAAAATATCATTGCTCTAATGACTCTAATGTATTCCAGGGATAAAATCTAGGAATACGTTTGTATGGGAAGCGGCCATTATTTTACGTTGATTTATGTTATCAATATAAACGGTTTTCAGAGAAATCGTTTATCTTTTTTCTGTCACATTTAAAGTATTGGCGGAAAGAAGCAGGCTATATAAATTTCAAGTGGGTAGATATAGTATTACCCACTTGCATAATAATATATTTGCAGGCGCTTTGGGCAATTTACGGTCAGAGATTTTGTAATAAAAGCACATGAAACCATGATGAGTTAATATAATAATTTGTTCGCAACTTTAAAAGACAGAATAAGTTCAATGGAAAATGCATTGCTTCATACCATTAGAAGCAAACCGGACAAGGGACACTAGTCAGGGTAGGAAAATAGGGGATGGAAATTGATTGTATAAGGATTAAAAGACTTCGAACAAGAATTCACTAGAAAAGAGGTTTCCGTACAAATTTTCTAAAAATATACGCTTCCTAGGGTGAATTTCATAACACCACTAATTAATGTATTTAGTAATGTAATTAGTTTTATATACCAGCTTTAAGCTTCCCTAATATTAATAATAAATCTATCTTTTTAGGTGTCTCCGTCGAATCCGAACGGCTCTCTGCGTCTGTCGCGCCAGCAGTCGCCCGTGAAGCAGTTGGCGCAGCTTGCCGAGCCCGAGTTCATGGACGCCGCCGCGCCGCACGAGACCAACACGCTGCTGCCGCACAGCAAGAGCTAGTGGCGCCAGCGGCGGCCCGCGGGCGCGTAGGTCGCGACCCGCATCCAGTCGGACGCCAGTGGTGGGAGGTCGCATGTGGATGCGGAGACGTGCGGTGGAATCAGGATCAGCAAAAATTATGTGAATCACGATTCGCAACAGAACCGATTTGACTCATCAAGACAGGATCAATCGAGACCTACATAGATAGCACGTAATGAAAAAAAATGTTGCGAAAATTCATCTAACAATTGATTGCATTTTAAGACAGAATCAATCGCAGCCCGCATAGATTAGTGGAAATGAAAAATCGTTGCGAAGTTCACATACAAATATAAGAATGGAGAATCATGATTCGCAACAGAACCACACGGACGTTTTTTAAGGCAGATTCCATCACAAACCTCATAAAGTAGTGTGAAATTTTACCTAAGATTTATTGCATGTGGATGCAGAGACGTGCGAATCACGATTCGTAACAGAAACTGCATATATAACGCTTATCAAGACAGAATTCAAGGCAAACCTGCATAGTGGATAAATTGCGCAAGTGATTGTGTCTTGGGATGATATGCGAATCGAGACTCGCAATCTGCTTCTATTCAACGAAATACTTATCAAGATTAAGTTAAGTCAAATGCAACATAATATAAGGAAAACTACGCTATTGTAGTGAAAAAGCTGTTGCTAAAATTTTCCTAAATATAAATCGCGTCTTGCATCCACCATAGAACAATTTTCCTAGTGATAGGTGCGAAGATTTATCTCGCAGGATAAATTCAGTCGCAACTCGCTTAAAAAAGGTACTTAGTGACATCATGCGAAAATATTGAATCAATCGCTTTTCGCATCCGGCACGTTAGAACAATTGTAGTGATACCATGTGAAAACTATTTAATTTTTAAGAATAAATCAATTGCGTCTCGCGTAGACTCGCAACACTTTAGGATACCCGTAGTGAAACTACACAAAAATATACAAAATGACAAAGTCAAATCGAAACTCGCATGAATCTGTGCGATTTTTTTTTATCGTCGGCAAATCTAATTCAAAGACGATGCGAGTTTATTATTGTTATTAATTTTTATTATTATGGCACGTGTAGATTTACTATTTGTTATATTATTTAGTGGTCGGAATTCGCATGGGAGTCTTGTTTTGGTTCACGCTGAGTGCGAGTTATGATTGTACATAAGAAAGTGGCTAAAATACTTACAAAAATATAATTTATTTGCTGGAATCATTGTGTAACATAATATTGTGTAAATATTGCTATTTGGTGCATTGGGCACATGTTTAAATGAACCAATTGCATCATATAATTGTATATTGTCCCTATACTGCAAATATCAACTAAATGACTTATGGATGCCATTGTAATAAGCTTCTAAAGAATATTTAGGTCCATATTTTTCATACTTGTAGAAAAAATTGCAAAAAAAATTTAACGTGGTTGGTGTTACACAGTGTTCTTATTATACTTTAGTTAATAAATTTTCAAAAAAAATACATAAATAAAAAAAACTCAAAAACAAGCTCTTACCTCATGATGCAAAAAATTTTTATATAATATAATATATATATTTACTACAAAATATAAAATGCATAAAAAATTTTAATGTTTAAATTTTCATTTTATAAATAAATTGTATGTTTAAAATAGATGCTTATTCGCGATACAAGTGACGAGATAGTAATTTTTCAAAAATTGTATTTTGTAAAAAAAAAAATTACATGCAATAAAATAAAACATTACAAAACCATCGGTGCTATACAGGGTTTAACAAAACTCGATGTACAAGCGGGAAACCAGTGAATCTACATCATATTTGGAGTCGATTTTGTAGAATAAAATTTTTTGATTTGACCCATAGTTTTAAATTGCGTACAAAGTTTTTTTGCAAATTGTCATCAAATATCATGTACTTAGTCAAATTATTGCTATCCATGAAGAAAACAACAACAAAAAAATACATTTTAACAAGAATTTGAGCAATTTTACTTAATCTGCCATACTTATGCCCGCTGTATACGTGACAGTTTCTTGTTCAGAAAGCTGTGCAGTCTGTCAAACTTCTGTCAAAAGACACGCTAAATATGTGTATTTTTGAAACGCGATTGTAAGTTATTATCGTATGTTTGCTCTCAGGAAATTGTATATTTAGCTAATAATGTAAATATGTTATTGGTTTTTTACGTATTTAAAAGCATACAATAAACCAATGTCTACTTAAACGTTTACATAAAAAACATTGACTGTCATGTCAGCTTAAATCTGACATAAGCACGCAGTTTTTTAAACAGTTTTCGTTGTATACGGGACCGTCTTCAGACTGCATAGAAAACTGCGCAGAAAAACTGTCCCGTATATAGCGGGCTTTATGAAAACTTATATGAGAAGAAAAAAGTTTTTTTTTCAAGTTCAGATTAAAAAGTAATACTACCCATTCGACTCCAAATATGATGTAGATTCACCAGATTCCCGGTTGTACTACGAGTTTTGTTACTCCACGTATACAGGGTACAACCGGAAAACTGCTGAATCCGCACACCGCATCGGTACACCCAAATGCTGTGTATCTTGAT